>LDAU01000195.1:0-103301 GCA_001447515.1 Pseudocohnilembus persalinus
AATAGATAGTTAATAATCTGATATTTTAATTCATGAGAACATTTTAAAATACTAAGAAAATATTTTGTTATGCATAGTTTAATTTTATACTTTTCTTATTTAAATTTAATAAAGATAGTTTGTTTTTAATATATGAAATTAAAGATTAATTTATCTAAGTTAATGCACCTATCATTATAGAATTTTATTAATAGCTAAAATTAAAATTATAAAAATAATTAATCACCATACTATATCAATCATCAAAATACTGTGGTTCTGTGTCATTTGTTGAATATTCACTTTCTCTATCATTTTGCTCCTCTTCAATTTATTAATTTTTTTATATTAATTTTTAATTATAATAAGTTTATTATTTTTCTTCTTCTGGATCGATTGAACCATTATCTTAAGTTTCTTTATTATTATCATATGTATCAATAGGGTTGAACAAGGTCAAATTTTTGTTTTATATATTAGTTTAGTATTCTATTGGGTTGTTAATATAGTTATTATAGTTATTATAATTATCATTATTCATTTAATTTTATTATTCATCATCAAATTAATTATTTTAAATAAAATTATCATTGTTATCAAATTATATTAAGTTAGATTTTTATTATTTAGATTAGGTATAAATAATAAATTTGTTTTATTATTATTTTTATAGTTAAGACTGCAATCTTTCTATTCGTTTTTTAGGATGCTTTAAATTATCTAAAGTACATTTTTTAGATATAAATTCACAAGCATCCTTTAAAGAGGATTTTGGAAATTAATTTACATTTTATAAGAAAAATTTATCAAGTACTACTTTCCATTTATTCTATCTGGTATTACATTTATATTTTTATATGGGCTTATAAGGGAGAACTTTAAATTTGTAGCATTTATTTTATATAATATCAATTTAATTATACAAATTTCTCCTGATAGATCTTTAAATTGTTTCATTAAATTCAGGATATTTCTCTTTAATCTCTGAAAGTAATAACTTCTTATCATTATTTTCGAAATTGTAATTTTTTTACTCATATACACTTATGCTTTTATCTTAAAAGAACTTCAAAATACATTAAATAGTTGTAGCTTCTAAAATGGGCTTTTATTATTTATTCATTTAATAAACCTGTATAAATATTTTTGTATCAATAAATTATAACAAATTTTTAAAATAATATATACGTTTATTAAATACTTATACATTTTAAATAAATTAAATATAAAACATAAAAATTTATAATTAAAATTATTTTTTAATATAATTTTACCTTTTGCTATTTTTCTTCAGTTTTCATTTTTTTAATTTTTATTTCGTGGGATATTCTAAATTAATATTTTAATTTTTTATTTTTCTATGATTTTTACTTAATTAAAATTTTGTATTTATGCATATTTTTTTCCGAACTAAATATCCGAACCTTTTATCCGAACCTTTTATCAAAACCTTTTATTGGTCATAAAATCATAAAATATTAATTTATGATATTTCGCAGTTTTTATTACGTTTTAATTCATATAAATCCCTTAGATACCATCATAATTAATATTCATATTAAGATAGTTGATATGGTATTTATACATTTTAAATTTAAATATAATTTTATATATAAATATTAAATTATGATTTTAGTAATCTTGAAAATTAATAATTTAATTTAAGAAATAAATAAAAATTAAAATATAAAATTTTAAAATAAATTTTAACTAAATATCATAAAATATATTTAAATTTTAAAATATTTGTTTTAATTTAATGAATACCATTAGATATAATATAAAATAGATCAATAAAAATTAGATTTATTAAAATTTTTTGTTTTAATTTTGAATTTTTTATCATTTAAATAATTAAAGATTGTAAAAAAAAGATAAAGACCCTTCAATATAATTTAGATCTTTGCAATTATTACCCATTACCAATTTTTAGAATATTCTTAATAACGCTAAAGTTTTATTATATTCTAAATATTCAAAGTTTTTTTTAAAATTTTAAAAAAATATACAAAAAGAGAATAAAATCTAGTATTAATTTAATAAAATTCTAAAATAATGAACATATAAATTATAATTAATAATATTGCAAATTATAAAATTTTAAAAAATATAATTATATATATATATCTATAAATTAAAAAACTATTTTATAAATTTAAAAAGTTTATAATTATAATTGAGATTTTATAACTAAAATTTTTTTATTATCATCAAAAAATAATTTATAATTGTGATCAGAAACTATTATTATATTAAAAACAAATTTCATTACTATCAATGAAAAAATCATCAATTTTGAATTTTTCATCAGTGTTTTATTATTAATATGAATTTGTCAAACAGGTAGAAAAATCTTCTAAATTATATGAGCTATTTGTATTAATAGGTTACTTTTAATTATCATATATAAAACAGTTTGTTTTATTCTAAAGCATATTTTCATCACCATTATCTAAGGATTGATCATTTTAATTTTGTTATTTTAACAACTATTCTTCGTACTCTTCTTCTGTTTATTTTAAATTTTCAATAAATTAATTATAATCAATGTTATTTTGTTTCTAATTACGTTAATTTTACGTAGAAATTTATTAATTTTATAATTATTCTTAGTATTTGGTTTAATATTCATGTGTATGTTAAATGTTTGGTTATTATTTTTCATAGGCTTAAAATTTTTAGCACTAATTGTTATTATCTTATTTGTTTTATAATTCTTATTGTTTCGTATTTTCAATTTTTTATAATTCTTATTGTTTCGTATTTTTAATTTTTTATAATTCTTATTGTTTAGTATTTTTAATTTATTTTAAATTATAATTTTTTTTCGTATATAATTAAGATTCACTTTTTTCATTTATTCTTTCTAAGAGTTTAGCGTGATGACATAAACGTTGAGGAAACTAAATTTTATTGTCTTGGCAAAATTTTTTTAGACAACCTAGTGATGAAAATGGCAATTTTACTCTAGTATTTATAATACAGTTATTTAAGGAGTATGTAAATTTTAGTTTTTTTTTTGCATTATTAATAATTTTTTATTCTATTAATTCTTAGCCAATTTTTTTTATATCAAGAATATTAGATTTTCCTAATTTTATATTTACATATTTTTTTACGTGACGTCTTATAGTCCTAGGAATGACTTTTTCACAATCTTAATTTTGTTATTTCTGTCTTTTTATTCTTTCTTCTTCTTCTTCTTTCAAAATTATATCTATCACATTTTTTATTATTTATTTTTCATTTTCATAATTTGTCCAATTTTCATCTACCTTTTATTTAGCTTTTCTCTCTAGACGTTATCTATCATAACCTTTTATATACTAAAATAATAAAATTAGAAAATTTTAACGATTTTTTTAAAATTTTTTATAAATATATTTACTTATTTTTTCTTCTTTTATTATTCTTCTTTTATCATTAATTTGTTTCTAATATTAATATTTTTTTTTTTATTAAATTATGAATTATTAATTATAAAAAAAATTGGTTATATATCCAAATAATAAGGTTCTTAAGTTTTTAAATTTATAGAAAATTGTCAATATTAGAAAGAAAATTTATGATGAAACTAAAATTCAATTCTGATAATTACTATTATTTGAAATAAATTTTTTTGGAGGGTAATCACATAAATAAACTTATCCTGATAGTATATTTTTTTTTTAATTTTATTCGATTACATGGTAGAGATAAAAAAAAACGAATGGAAAAAAATCTGACATTAAATATATTTTTTCTTTACTAAAATATAAAAATTTATTAATTATCAATTTACGCATTATTTTAATTATAAAAGCAATATTATAGAATTGTAAGAAAATTTATATATATTTTAAATTAGTATTTAACATGCTAAATAAATCAATATGTTATAAATTGTTTTACTAAATTTAAAATTAGGATAAAAGGAATTTTATATTTTTAAATTAAAAGCCATTCATTTATTTATAAAAAAAAGTAAACTATAAATATATTTATTATATTTAACTTTTTTTTTTTATTTAATATATTAATTATTTGTTTATAAATCAATTATAATCATTGCTATTTTATTATGAAAAAAGGTCGGACATATTAAAAGATTTATCAAAATTTTATTAAAAATTACTTTCTTAATCATGTTAATTCTCAAATCCATTATTTACACAATTGTTTGTGAAATTTGTAGTTTATTAATAATTGCTAGATTGAATTTATGTATTTTAATTATTTTTATTATCATTATCTTGATTATTATTAAAATGCTGCATCTATTAATTATTAAGTTCATCAGTATCATATAAATGACTAGAATTTATATTTAGATTTTCATTATATTATTAATGTTGATTAAATTTTTCTTCATTTTCTTATAGTAATAATTATTATTAAAATAAAATATCATATTATATGCTGAAAGATGATTATTAAATTTGATTTTGTTAAGTTTATTATTAATTTTAAACCTTATTTTAATACAAGGAAATGGGATCTTGTTTAATAATTTAGGTATCAAGTTAAAGCTAGTTTTGATTACCAAAATCATTTTAAATTTAGCTTGAACAATTTTATTATTTAGCATTTTAACAATTTTATTTAATTTCTTATTAAAAAGTAGAGGTTATCTAATTTTCTTTTATTTAATTTTGAGTTCGAGTTTAATTTTCTAAATTGTTTTTTTTAGTAAAGCTTTATTTGCTATCTTTTTTTATATATAATTTGTCTCCACATTATTTATTCAAACTTATTATATATTTATCTTTGTGTTTTTGTTATAAGCCTTAGAATGATTAAATTTTCTCACACGAAATTAAAAATGCACTCAAAGATGTTTAAGGAAGTTAGATTTCATTAGAAGAAATTTTTTCATTTAATTCAATACGAAATTAGTCCTTTTCATTATATTTATCTTTATTCTTTCTAATTTTGCTATTATCTAAATTATCAAGTTGAATATACTCTATATTATTAAAAAGCTCATTTATATTTTTGTTCAAATATCTCCTTACTGTCCTTTTAATAGTTTCTCTCTTTTCACTAGGAAATTTTAATTAAACATCATTTATCATTATTCTCTAATCGCTTTTTAAAATCTCTATCATTTACTCTTCCGATAAATTATTTTTATCTAAATTTTCCAGAAACTAAATAACAATTTCTTCTGTATATTATGCTAGTTAATATTTTTTTTCCTTCTTGATGGTGTACTTTAATTTTATTTAAAAATGAAAAAATACTTATATAATTTAATTTTTCATTAAAAAGTAATCTTAATCAAATTTAAAAATTTTCTTTTACCTATTTTTTTGGCTTTTTTTTATCATTTTAATCGTTCTATTAACACTCATTTAGTTATTTCATTTTTTTGTTTTTTGCAAATTTTATAATATTTTTTATTTATGAGTAAATAATTAATTTGATTTAATATTTATAATATAATTAATAATAAGTCTTTAAATTTCTTTGACATTAATCAAGAGAATTTTGAAAAATAAAGTATTATTTTTATTATACCCAAATTAAGTATGCAAAAATAAAATTAAATAAAATATTAATTTCATAAATTTTACTAGGAAAGCACCCAATCAATTTAAATTTATATAATATTTAAAATAATTTTAATACCTAATAAATTAAATTACATTTATATATATATGTATTTATAATATATTTATTTATTATTTTAAGCCTAAATTTTGCTAAATATATTAATTTATTGTTTGTTTCACATTTCTAATTATGAAATATCATCAAGTGTAATATTTCCTAAATTTCCACATCTAAAATCATCTAAAATTTAATCAAATGTTGTTTCATAATTAAAATGCCTGTATTTATCTCTTACGTGCATAAATAGCTCTTTTCCATTTCCGGCTTAATTTGACATACCATAATAATGCATATATTTTTTTACTTTTTGTTTATTTAAAGCCCAAACCAAATATTCTATTAACGGTTCTTTCCCCTATAAATTTAAAATTTTAAATTTATTATTTTAAAATTTAAACTGAAAATAATTTTTTTTAAAAAATATTTGTTTTGTTTTTAAACTAAAATGCGTCTAAAAAAATAAAATCTAGATTTTTAAGTTATTGATATATATTTTTAGTATTATTTACTGGTATAACATCTTTTATACAACCTATTATACTTAATTTCAGTGCTGTTTCGTCGTCTATTATTCTAGGTATCATGACTCCTATATTTTTAAATTTTATTTTTATAAAATATGATATAGATAATTAATTATATAAATTATAAATATATAATTTAAACTTTATCTTTTACATACAAAAATATAATGAAAATAACTGTGGTTATAAATTTTTAAGTATTTTTATTACCTGGAGTATCCAATAGATAAACTTTATTTTTCGAAAGTGCATCATCATATATTTTTATATTATTAATATTTTTAGTTGTACAAGGTAAAGGAGCTTATTTCGCTAATTTTTTTTTAGTTCTTAATTAAGGTGATAAATGTCTAAATTAATTAATTATAGTTGATTTTCCTACATTTGGCATCCCACATAACATAAGCCACATTCCAACTGTATCATATTTTTAGGGTATAAATTATTACATTTCATTTTTAAGCAATTCTTTCATATGTGTGCCTTTTTTGGCTGAAATTGCCATACAATTGATTCCCACTTTATTATATCCGTCTATTAATTTTTAGGTAACTCTTTGGTTACAGAGGTCAAATTTGTTAAATAATATGAATTTTTTTTTGTTATTTGCGAAAATTAATTCATCGAATTCACTGTTTTTACTACTGATTGGAACTCGAGAGTCTCGTAATTCTATAAACATATCCACATTTGTTAAATTTTCTCGCATTATTCTTAGAGCTCTATACATGTGGCCAGGGAACCAGTTGATTTTTTGCCCAAGTTAGGGAAAAGCTTCTGACCACATAATTTTAATTTAATTAATTTTTAAATTTGTTTTTAAATGTTTTAATTTAAGTTTTAAAGTTTTGAAAATTTTAGTTTTAAAGAAAAATTTATTGAAATTTTTTTTATGTTATTTTTAATTTGTGGCTGTAAGTTTTGTTAGAATTTTAGAGATAAATTTAATATTTATTAAAGAAATTGAGAAAAAAGAGAATACTAGTAAATAAATAACAGCTAAATGTTTAATGAGCATAAAAATATGATAAAAATGAGAAATAAATTTTATATTCAGACATGGCTTTTTATTTGGAATTACCCTTTTATTATTATATATAAATTAGTTTATAAAATGATTTTAAATTTTATAAATTATAAAAAAAAATACAGAAATTTATATGGTTAAACACAATTTTATTCATAATTTGAAAGTATATATAAGGTTAAAAAAAAATCAAATTTTAATTTTTATTATTTCTTATTTTATTATTTAAATTGACATATATGATACTAGTTACTAAGATTTTATTATTTTCGGAGATGAATGATGTAATTATTTTTATAAATATGTATTATTAATTCAAAAATGCTTTAAATTTTTCAAAATTTTAATCGACTCAGTTTTTTTTGGCCTTTTATTTAGAGATATTTTTTTTCAAAATTTTGGACTCTTATTTGAGTCTTTATTATAAAAGAGCTTTTTCTTCAGATCCAGCAGAAGAACAACTTAATTATGAATATTTTCTTTATTTAACTTATTTATTTTTATTATTATTTTTATTATTATTATTGGTATGGTGGTGGATGGATCTAGAGGTGGTACTTTCTACAAATTAGTCGATAATATCTTTTGTAAGTCCAGTTTTGGCATCTTTTTTTTTGATAACAACTTTTCTAGTAACTTAAGTAATTTCTTCAGACTCAGATTCAGAATCATCAGTTGTGTCTTATTATAAAGCATTTGCTCCAATTTTTACTTTGTTAGCTATATTATTAAATGAGTTGTCCCACCAATTATTATTCCATTTAAAATCGTTTTATTCTACACCAGTGTGACCAAGTCCAATTCCTTCCTCTCTTTTTTTAAATTATAGACAATCAGTCATACCATGTTAACTTTTTCCGAGGCCGTTTCCTTGTTTCCAGCCCATTTTTTCTAAAAGTTTAATTCCTAATTCGGATTCGAATTTTTTGTTGGAAATTCCGTTGTTGTTTAAAAGTCTTTCTTTGTATCTTTGGGACATTTTTTATTTTATATATATGATTGTATTTTTTTTTTATGGTGTTATTTTTTTTTTGTTGTTATTGAATAAATTTTTTTATAAAATAAAAAGGTTTATTTTTGTTTTTTATTTTTTTTTTTAATATTATTAGAGAGAATTAATTAATAATTTTGATTCCTAGGGCTTTGTGACTCAATTGAAAATTCCTTTATTAATTTTTTTATTTATATTATTATTTTTTTAGTTCATTTATGAAGAAACTAGTATTGAACTAAAGTCAAAATAATAAATATGAAAGACAATATAATATTTTTAACATTTTTCAGTATTTTAAAATCAAAGTAACAAATAAAAAATATATTAAATTTTTCCTAATTTTAATTATAAATAAATATTTAGTTTTATAAAATAAATGAAATCCTTTATATATTAATTGACTAAATTATTATTTTAGGGGTAAAATAAAATAATTTATAAAAGATTTTTTTTAAGATACTTTTTTTTATACTGTGTAATAATGAGTAAATAGATATAAATTTATTTTAGAATATAATTTTATGTAACAAGTTTTTATGTGATTCTTTATCACTTTATAATAATAAAATTCATTTACAACTAATTAATATTTTTGTTTAATGAATTAGTATGTATGAAAAATTAACGATTTTATTTTAATTAAAGTAAATTAAAAATATAATTATTTATATGCTATCAAATAATAATAAAAATAAAATTATGAATAAATAAACCAAAAACAAAAAATGATCTCAAAATAACTTAAATTCTAAAAATAATTTTTAACCTCGAAAAAATTCCTAATCTTATACAATTCTTATCCCCATATATTTTTTAAAATAAATAAGAATTTAAGTTATTTGAATTTTCTTTTCCATTTTAAAATAAATATTATTAATAATTTAAAATAAATAAAAAATATATCTATTTTTATTTATGTGGTAAAAGTTTAAAAAATGATAATGAATAATATAATGCTAATAAAAAATTAATACGATTTTTCCTGTGAATTATTTATAAAATTGTATTTTTAAATAAATTTAATTTAAAAATTTTTCTAAATTTAATAAAAATTAAGCAGTTAGCTTATTAACATAAAATATATAATATTCAAATATAAATGAATATGATATAACATATACAAAAAATAATTATATTAAATATATTTACAAATTATAAACTAATAAAATAACTCATTAAAGAATTTAATCTAAATTATCAATTTATATAACTAAATAATTTTATTTAATAAAGATAAGATTTACTCTTTTTTAATTAAAAATTGTTAGAATAATCTGTTATTAAATAAATTCAATAAAAAAAATAATTTTTGTTTTATATGTAAAGAGGATAAATTTAAAAAGGGTACACATTTGGAAAAAATGGGGTAAATGAAAAAATAAATCCCAAAAAATACGATAATTTATATAATAATTCTTAACCTAATTACAATAATATAGACAAAATAACTGGAAAATAAAAAAATTTTGCTGATATGCACAAAACTTAATCAGGAAATATGTTTGGAAAACCACCTTAAGATAAAAGGAAACATGTATATGGTTATAAAAAATAATATGACCCTGGAAATTATACTTATTAATATAGCAAAAATAGAGATGATACTTATAAAATATAATATTTGCATTAAAGTGAAAATTTTATGGAAAATTAGTTTAAAATACAAAAATACCCGAAAAATAATGATTAATTTCGCGATTATGGAAAAGGTGAAAGAGAATTTAAAAAAAATTTAAGAGGATATGACAAAAATTTTTAATAATTAAATGGAAAAAATTAACAAAATGGAATAAATAATATATAATTTTACAGAGAATAAGAGCAGAAATTTGACCCTGACTTTTAAGTTTAATAATACCATAAAAATACTAATTTAAAATAAAGAGAATATAATATAATAACTAATGAAGAAAAGGAAAAATAAGAGTAAGATTGACTATGAATAAAAGCATCATTAAAAATTTATAATTTTAAAAAAAAAATTCTAAAAATAAATCCTACCATTTATTTTTAACTATATATAATAATTATATGTATATATATTGAATTATACTATGGTAAATCAATCAAATATTATTATAATATAAAATTATATAAAATAATTTTTAGTGTTAAAAAAAAATAGAATTAAATAAAAATGTATATAATAATAAATGAATTTTCATGCTTATTAATTTTTTCTCAATATTTATTGATTATTAATAATATTTATAATTATCTCTGTATATTTTTATTATTTTTTTCATTTTTTAGTTATTTTTTTTACTGCTAAATAGCCGAAAATTCCGAGGCCTGAAGCAAGAAAAGCAGATATAATATTTTTGTTTAAATTTTCAGAATATTTTAATTATTTTTCGGCAAATTTTTTACCGAATAAATAAAAAGAGCCAGTTATAAGACACCCACCTGCCATTCCGTAAATACTGGACGCGATTTCATTTTAGGTTTATTAAATTTTTTCTTATTATTCTTGTAATTATTGGTCAATTTCTTATTATTATTAGTTTTCTAGAGATTTGATAAAATTTTCTTCTATTTTTTAGATTTATTAAAGTTATAAATTTTTTAAATCAACAAGTAATTATTTTTTTTCCGTTGAGTTTAAAATTTATACTAGTTCTTTTTCGATTTAAACTAGGAATTTACTTTTTAGTTGTGGGTCTTGGTATAAATGTATATCATATTATTCATTTTTTTCAACAAGATCTAAAAGATAGTCAATATCTTCTTGTTAGCTTAATTTGTGTTATTTGATTAGGTTTATTTGAGATACTATATAAAATTTGGCTACTAAATTTAATTCGGGCTGTTTGTGTAGTAAAAGCAGTTATTTTTCATATAAATTTAAAGTTTCTTTAGCTAATTCTTTTACTTATAGATGATTATTTAGTTTATTTTCACAAGCTAGCTGATAAATAGCACTATTTAAAAGTAGTTCTAAGTTTTATGTTTGTATATCTTCTTTTTCATCTTTAAAATTTTGAGGGTGTATCAAGTTTTATGCCTTTTTTTAAAATATTTTAATTAGTTACTTTATTAAAATATTAACAAAACTAATTATGTAATAAAATAATTATTAATAAATTTATTGTATGGTTTAATATATTTATTTACTTTATTAATTATTTTAAGAGCATCTTAGTAATTTTTAAGTTTATACTAACTTTAAACGACAGTTATAGCAGAATCAAAGGTTTTTAACCTGTCTTTGGGACTTTCAAAAACTTTATTATCCAAATTTTAAATTTCTTCTTCAGCTTTTTTTTATTTAAGTTTTCCAACATCTTTTATAATTTTATTAAGCATGCCTCCAGTTTTTATTTTACTAGCTTTTGATTTAGGCTTTTCTTCTGCTTAATTAGCTTATTTTTATTGTTCTTATTTGCTTTTATCTTATATATCATTTACAGTTTCTTTTTATATATTATTAGTTTATTATTCTTATTATTCTTATTATTGTTATTTACCATTTAAGGCGGAATTTTCATTGATTTATTGGTTTTAAGTCTAATTTTAAGCAATTTAATGGGTATCTGATGTACTTTCTTGACTAATTTATTCTTTAATTTGGCTCTAAATAATTAAAAAAATATAAAAATAAAATGTTTATACATATAAAATTAATATTAGTATAAAATAGTAAAAAACTAAATCTTATATACATTTTTAAGAGTTAAAATAATAAATAAAACATAATTAAAAGATGTTTTTAATTTTTTAATTACCTTGTTTTTCTCATCTTCTTCTTGTTCTTCTTCAATTTGGTTATAAATTTGACTCGTAAGTTATATTATTTAACTTTTTTCAGGGGCATTTTATTTGTCGGTTTAAGATACAAATAAAAGGTTACTTCCACTAACAGAAGGACTTCCCAAAGTATCAGAACGGTCAATTTCTATCGATTTATACAAATCAGTATCATTTGGGATTTTCTAAGATTTCATGTTTTGTTAAGAAAATTATTGTTATTATTATAATTATTATTATTGTTATAATTATTATTGATTATTTCTATTATGATAAGATTTTTAGCTATTTTAGTCATTTTTAATATATTGCTAACTTTCTTGTAGTTGGCTTTTTATTTGAGTGTTTTAATTTTAACTTTAGTTCAAATTTTGGTTTTAATTTGAATGTTATTTAGGAATTTGAGTTTGGTTATTTTGTGAGTTTTGTGATTTATTTATTTAATTCTATAATTAATTTTGAGGATTTTCAGGGTGTTTTATTTCTTAGTTAATGGGGTTATTAGTTAAATGTTAGCCATTTTTTTCTATGTTATTAGAATTCTGAGATTCCTTGCTATGAATATTAGTTGTATTTAAGCTTTAAGAGGAATTTTTAGGCAAATATATTACTTTTTCGGTGGAATCAACTATAGAACCAGGAATTTAAGAGGCTTGTAAAATTTTGTCTTCTTATTACTAGTTATCATTAATAATATTATTTAATGTTTATTTATCATTAGTAGATTTTGGAATATAACATACGTTTTTTTTATTTGAGCTTTTATTTCTATTTTATTATTATTAATTGTTTAACTTTTATTCTATTTTATCGGTAGCGTCTGAGGATTTCAATCTGTAAATGACTTTTTTCTATGATTAATACTAATTTTTCTCATTATCTTATTAAATTTATGAGTCTTAATTCTAAGTATCTTTAACTACACTTGAAAAAAATTGCTATTCTTAATTTTTATTTTCTCCAATTTTTCTGTAAATGACTGAATTTTATCTATTTTTATCGTTTCTTTAATTTTAGTTTTTATTTTAAGGTGATAGGAAATCTTTCAGATTATTTTTTTAACCTTATTTTTTATTTTAATTGAAATCATTTGTGTTTAAACTTTGATAAATTTTTTAATTTTTTTATTAATTATTCATTTTTTTTTGGAAGCCATTTTGGGCTAAATCAGGCTCTTCACTTTGATTTTCCTCAATTTTTATAAAATTTGTACCATTTTAGTATCTAGATTATCTTGAATGATCTTGTTAATTCATGTTTTATTGGTTAAAATTTTTATCTCTAGTTTAATTTTGAATAGATTATTAATTTTCAAAATCTTGTTATTCCCAATTATTTACACTATCCCAATTTGTATCATTATTTTATTAGACATCTTTTTTTTCATAACCATTATTATATTAATTATTTTAAGAATAATTTTAAGTATTTTATTTTCTATAAGTTATTTATTGACGATTTCCATTTTTTTCTTTACTAACATTAAAATTATTATTATTATTTGATTTGGTTCTATAATAGTTTTGGCTATTATTGTTATTATAATAGTTATTTTGGTTTTTTTTTTAATATTTTATACTATTTTGTAAATCTTTTTAGTAAGGCGATTTGGAATTGTTAAGAGTATACTGATTATTTGTTTTTAAATTGGAATTTTATTCTTAGTTCTTTAGATTTTTGTTTTTTTTTTTGTAATTTTTGTTGTTACTGTTTTGAGAATTTTGGGAATTTCTAATGCTTGGGGAAACTGAATCCTTTTATTTGTATATTACTTATTATTAATGGTTCATATTTAATATGCTTTAAATAAAGGTTTTTAGTTCTTAAATGGTTGATATTTAGAATAAAGAGATATTTATTATTTATTTTTATTTTTTTTACCTAAAAATTAATTATATATTTTGTGAATTTAATTAATTTTATTATTATTCTTATTATAATTATAAAAAATATAGATGGTCTTTTTTATTTGACATTGATTATAATAGATTAGATAAAATTTATTATAAATAATTAAAAGCCTTTCTAATTCTATTTTATTTTAAGGAGTTTATCTTTTTTAATAAAATTCAAAAGGAATATTAGTATTTAATAGCTTATATAAGATTTATAAATATTATTTAATATATTATTTATTTAAAATTTTAAATAAATAGTTTTATTATATAATTGGTTTAATTTTTAAAAATATATAAGAAGATGGATAAAAAGTATTTTATAATTTATAAATTTTTAATTGTTTCAATTTCAGTACTATTATTTATAAAATTATTTACAACTATATTTTTATTATTTTATATTTGTTAATTTGAATTAAAAAGAAATTTATTATTTAAAATTTAAATGCTAATAATAAATAAAGTTTTTTTGAAAAATTAATAAATTAATAAAAATAGATAAAAATAATAAAAATAAAAAAAATTAGCAAACACTTTAAATAAAGAAAGAAAACCACTGATATTTTTTAAACCCAAAAAAAACTGATTGATTGAATTTAAATAGTTTTTAATTATTTCTTTATTTAAAGTAGGCACCCAAAAATAATTCTTTTCCTTCATATATTATAATTTAAAAAAACATTATATTTTAATTATATTAATATATATTTTTAAAAATACAAAAAAATACTTTTAATAAATAAATTGCTTTTATTAATATAGATATTATAATTATTTAAATAATTATGAAAATATATAAATTTTTAACTATATAACCTAATTATAAAACAAATGAACAACAAGTTTTTATTCATTATGTGTATATTAATTTATATATATATTATTACTTAGCTAATTATAATTAATTTATAAAAATATTATATAAATAATAATTTGAATAATTTTTTTAATTTGAAAAACAATTATCAATTTAATATTAAATTTTTTAATATTCGTTAATTTATTAAAAATTATTAAAAAATTAATTTTATTTGCAATAATAATATTTTAAAATTTAATACTATATTCAAAAGGGTAATGTTATGTCTTTGATATTAGTTTTATTTTATATAGTGAGATTTTTATTAGTTTCTAACTTAAATATTTAAATTTTATTTTAATTATATTTTAGTCTAATAATATATCAATTTTTCAAATTTTTTAAGTTAGCTAATAAATTTTTAGATGAATAAATAAACTCGAAAATTTAGTAAAGAGATAATAACATTTATTTCCAAAACATTATTATTAATTACTATGATAATAATTTCTAATTTAAAATAAATCAATAAAAATTTAGAGAAAAAAAAATAAAACAAAAACAAATTAAAATCTATAAAAATATATTCATATATATTTATATTATATAAAAAATTAGTAATCTTATTAAAGTTAATAAAAATAGTTCTAAATAATGGTTTAATAACCAATAGTTGATTTAAATGATTTAAATAGTATAGGAGTTATAGGAAATTAATAATTTTTTGCATTAATTGGAATCGCTTTCTTAGAGGTATTCAAAATATTATACATATATATTTATATTTTTTTAAATTTTTATTAAATATAATTCCATAAAATTCAAGTAAAATAGAAAAAAATATCTGAAAAATATATAAAAGTTATTTTAATCATTATTTAATATAACTTTTAATTTAATCTTTTATCAAAAATTTTTTATTTTAATAAGATTGGTTATTATGGGTAGTAGAGTGTGAGCAAAGGAATACATAGAATATTAATATATATATGTTTAACAGGGTTATATTTATATTTTACGGTATATTCTTTTATATATGGATAATCAAATAACCAAGTTTTTGGGGGAAAAGGAGCAAAATATCTTTTGGGGACAGAAATGAACAATTCTGAGTTCTAGCATTTTTTCGTAGTTTTGTAAAAAAAATTTAATAATATAATATTTATTATTTTATGACAATAATATAGTATATATGTTACATAATATTTTATAAAAATATTTAATTTAAATGTAAAATAATTATAAATATTAAATACTAGCATTTAATGTGCTATTTCTGTGTCAATCTTTAGGAGTTTATTAGCAAAAATAACGAATTTAAGAAGTAATATTTTTATTATAAATAATATATATATATATTTATTTACTTATTTATTAATATTTATATATTATAATTAATGTTTTAATAATTTATTCAAGGTTAAGTAATCTTAATAGCTTTTTATTTGAATTTTATTTTTGGGTTATTAAGCCATTGGTCATAAAATAAGAATGGATGGTTAAGGAAATAAAATTTTATTGATTTTGGAAATATTAGTGGTATATTTTTATTTTCCAGTACATCAGCGCTTTTGATAAGTTGGAAAACAAGTAAAAAATATAAAACTAAAAATAAAATATTATATTTATAAAAGTCATATTTTAATGTCATATGTAAGAATTTTATAAATAAATTTTTTTTATATAAAATAACAATTAAGAAGAAATAATTATTTTTTAAAAAATTTATAAGATTATTTTAATTTTTTTACATAATAATGTATATTTTAATATAATTATATATATATATTAATTTTTTTACATGTATTATATATATTTATATAATAATATAACTATAAATATGAGTTAATTTTTTTTGTTTAAAATAAGAGCCTAGAGTAAGAAGATTCGATCAAAAATTTTAAGGACATTTCCAGCCCTCTAATGTAAATTTAGTTTTAATTGGTAGTATTTTTTTATGGATTGGATTGAGCGAAGTTTATGTTGCAAATTTTTTTTCGGTATAAAAATTTGAGGTTAATTCTAAGGTTTATATATTTTTGAACTGTATTGTGGCTGGTTTGGGAGGGTGTAGCTATGCTTTTATTGAGACTTATATATAAATTGCATAAGAAAAATTGGATATTAAAAGTTAGTTATTAAAGTTTTCGATGGGAATTATTGCTGGTGTTATATCAGTTGGTGGTAATTAAAAATTTAAGTTAAAACTAATACATAATTTATAAATTAAAAATTTAAAATAAAATTAATAATAAAATTAGAAATTTAAATTAATAAATAAAATTAAGAATTTAAATGAAAATTAAAAAATTCATTAGTAAAATTAAATATAAAAATATTATCTTATTAATGACAATAAATTTAAAAAATTAGTTTTTTTGATAAAATTAAAAATTATAAATAAATAAAAAAGTTTTTTAAATTATATTTTATTTATGAATACTTTTAAATATATTTTTTTAATTTTAAGGGAGTTGTTATGATATTACCATAGAATATTCTTTTATAATAGGCGTGATTGGTGAATTATTACATTAATTGGTTATAAAATTGATGTATAAATATTAGATTGACGATCCTGTCAATTTAATTTCAGTTTGCTTATCTTGTAGTATATGGAGTAATTTGGCGACTGGTTTTTTTTTAAAAAAAGAAGGGTTATTTTACGGAAGTGGGAGTATAATTGGGGTATAAATATATGGTACTATTTTATTTTTGGCCGTTGGGGGAGTAGAGAGTATTATTATTTTTTATTTGCTAAAGATATCGAAAATAATTAAAATCGAGAAACTTAATTAAGAAAAGTATAAGATGTCTGAAATAGAAATTAAATATGTTAATATGACTAGAGAAGAAATGTAGATGTAAAATGATCCTAATTTAAAATTGACTAGAAAAAATACTTATGTGTGTAATGTGGAAAACTTGGCAAAGCACAGGTCTGTTTTTTACCCTTCAACACGTATGTTATTAAGGAAAGACAATTTTATTATACAATAAATTCCATATACATTGGAATAAGATAAGTTTTTTAATTTTTTACTAGAATATGCTTAAAAACCTTATGGTATGATGAATATTGAGAATAGTTTATATACATTTTTAAAAGAAGGGGAATAAGAATAACAATATTTAAAGCCAATGTTTTATCCTTCAAG
Organism: Pseudocohnilembus persalinus; assembly: GCA_001447515.1. NCBI lineage: Eukaryota > Ciliophora > Oligohymenophorea > Philasterida > Pseudocohnilembidae > Pseudocohnilembus > Pseudocohnilembus persalinus. The sequence goes on from LDAU01000195.1 coordinate 17,722, forward strand.
AATGGGCACAAGAATTAATATACCAAAAAATTTAAAAATTGATTCTAAATAAACATCTTAATAAACTTATAAAAGCGCGTTGAAAAATGGACATGTTTTATTTAATAATAATAGTAATAAAAATAATAATGATAGGAATATTAATAATAATTTAAATTTTAATGCTATTAGAAATAATTAGGATAAGAATGATAAGTATAGGACCGAAAATATTATAAAGGAAGCGGATTTGGAGTGTACTTTAAGAGAAAATGGGATAAGTTAGTTTAATTTAAGTTAAAATAATATTAAAAAAATGAATAGTAATTTAACTTCTACTTGATAATTAAAATTATGAAAAATTTATAAATTATTTTTAAATTTTATATATAAAAAATAAATAAAAAATTTTAATTGTTTTATATATGTATATATTAATGTTAGGTGATTTGATAAATAATTTGTTTTGAATAATTTAACTATGATTTGATTATAGTAGTATTTATAAGAAAACTTAATTTTTTTTAAAAGTTTAAAGAAAGAAAGTTGATACTATTTTGTAAATATACAGTATTATATTAGTTACTTATTGCATTAATTAATTAAATAATAAATTATGTTACTAAAATCTAATGTTAATTTTTAAAGTATATTATTTTTGATAATTGACAATATGTATATAAATAGATGAATAGATCATTTACTCATTTTATCATTTAATTTTTAATTATATTTCATTTATTTTTTAAAAAAAGGAAATCACAAATCATCTCTTTTAGTTTCGTCATTGGTTTATTATTATTAAGTTTATTATTATTAGTTGTCGAGGTCGACCCAAGGGTGAGTGGTTTTTTCTTTTAAGAAGGCGATGATTCCGTCAGCGTTTCTGTCTCCGTTGAATTCGATGGGGGAGTTTTTGCTTCCGTTGGGGAAGAATTTGAGAGTGGGGTAGCCTTGGATTTGGATGTCGGGGATTTCGTTGGCAGTGGCGTCACATTTGGCGATGACGATGTTGGGGTTGGCTTGGAGTCTTTCGGCGGCGGCGTCCCATTCGGGGGCCAATTTTTTACAGTGTCCGCACCAGGGGGCGTATAATTCGAGTAAGACGTCTTTTTAGTTGTTCATAACGATTTCGTCGAAGTTTTTACCAACTACTACTTTGACGGGTTCGTCGTTGGTGGCGGGGATTTCTTCGGATTTGATGAAGGGTTTCAATAATTTGTTTTTCCAGTTTCCGATGAATTCTTTGATGTTTTCGAGGCTGATTTCGGCTTCGTATTTGAATTTTTCCATGGTTTTTCCGGCTTTTACTAATTAGAGGGCGGGGACTTTGGCGGTGTTGACTCCGATGTAGTCGGCTAATCTTTACCAGTGTTGAGAAGAAGGAGTTAAGTAAGAGAAAATAACTTCTCCGGTTCCTTTAAGTTCTTTGGCGGCAGCGTCGAAAATTTATCTGGCTTTGGAAGATTCTTCGTTATCGTTTTAGAAGAGGAAAAGAGTGGGCATTTATTTTTAGAAAATAGCTTCGATGGCAGAGTCGTCGAATTCCATAACAGTGGCTAATTTGTTTCCGTCAACGAATTAAGTGATGGCTTCAGCATTGAATTCTCCAGTGAAATCGTTTCTTCCTTCGTCAAATTATTTGAATAAAACTAATTAGTTCAATTTGGCGTCATTGGCTTAGGCTAAAGAGGCGTCAGTGGAGTGTCCGAAAGCGATATTATCGTATTTCATGGCAACTTATTTGAAGCTTTCCCAGTTTTATCCTTCTACAGATTCGGTGAAAAAGACAAGAGCTAATTTGTTTCCACTTTTCAATTAGTCTAATTCGGATTAGTTTTAGATTAATTTGGAAACATCTCCGGTTCTTTTAGAGACCCAGTTGACAATATCTGAGGCGGTTCTTCCTCCGTTATATTCCATAGGTTATCCATTATTGAAGAATTTCAAAGTGGGGAATCCTTTAACGTCATAAGGAGCAGAAGCTTTTTTGTGGACAGTGGCGTCACATTTGGCTAAGGGAACGGGTTTATCAGAAGATTTAAGTTAGGCGGCGGCTTTGGAATACTCAGGGGCTAATTTTTTACAGTGTCCACACCAAGGAGCGTAAAATTCTACGAGAACAAATTCTTAAGCGATAATTTCGGAAGCGTTGTCGTCGGTCATGACTTGAACGTTTTCTTCTTCTAAAATTTCACCAAAAGCCAAGGTGGCTACGAGGGCGATTAATAAAATTTGGATGAATTTTTTCATTTTTTGTTTTTATTGTTATATTTTTTTGGATTTTTTTTATATGTTGAGTATATAAAATTTTTTATTTGTTTTTATAATTATTTTTATTTTATTTTTTGAAAATTTTGTTTTTTATTTTAAATAGGATCTTTCTGATTTAATATTAATGAATTAATAGTGAATAAGTTATTAGAGTTTTTATTGCTTTTTATTATTCTTCTATATGATCTTATGAGTTAATAAATTTTCATTCGAATCAAAGCAATAAAATAGCATTACATTTTATCACGTTTCTTACTTTTTTAATCTGATATTATAAAATAAAAAACGTGGGGTCGGAAGGAGAGTAATTAGCAAATAAAAATACACGCTTACTTTGATTTTTTTCATTTTTTTTTATTTTCAACTAAAAAATTTACACATAAACAAAAAAGAAAATATTTTACTGTAAAACTAAACTAAATAAATAAGTATTTAAATACATATTTTGGTTCAATTGGATATTTTCTTAGGGAAATTAAATATGCTATTTTAATTTTGCTTTTTTAGAAAAAGATTGTCAAAGTTTAAAATTTATAATTTAATTTTTAAATAGGAAAAATCTTGATATTATGAAAACTATTTTTTTTCATAGTTTTATACTCGATAAAGAAGAAATATTTATTATAAATAATATATAATTTTATGCTATAATATTAATAATAGAACTTACTATTCTTGAGCTTAGCTTCATGAGTCTCTTACATTTTATTATAATATTATTATGTAATATTAAATGTTTCTATATCTAATTATTAATTGAAAAAAAAAACATATGGTGAGAAGTATAGTAATTTTTGTTATAATTAGCTTAAAAGTAAAACATATAGTATTAAAAATTAAAGATTAAGAATATATCAATTAAATATATGTCTTATCTTCAAATGATTATAATATTTAAGAAATAGAATTTATAAAAATTATATTTTAATATATCTATATAAAATTTCACTATAAAATTAATAAGCTACTTATCATTTATTAATTATTTTTTTTTAAAATTACTATAACTAAGTTTAAAATCTTATTTGATTGAAATAAAGATAAATATTAAGCTAATTATTTTTTTATACTAGGTAAATAATTTTTACTTTATTTACTTTGCTTATTTTTCCTTATGAATTAAATAATAAAGTTAATAATTATAATTATTTATATTTGGAATAATACAATATATTTTTTTAATAAATTAATTAGTAATTATGTTGTTATAATGATAGTGTATTTTATAAGAGTTAATCAGGTTTTATTTTGTTTATTATATTAAAAATTGCTTAAAATAAGAAAAATACGGTAAATAAAAAATAAAATAAAAATTAAAAAGATAGTTAATATCATTGTTAAAAATCAATATGAATTCAGTTTCTAAAAAATTAAAATTTGAAGAAATATCTAGTAAGAAAATTAAATAGGATTCGAATAAAATTTAATAAGAAAATTTGTTTTCTGGATTTTCGAAGTGGGGAATGTCCGGTTTTAACAATAATTTTTGGTCTGCTGCCCCCAGTGACTAAGATTTTTTATGTAATAATGTAAAAAAGTATAATAATTTATAAAATAACTTAATTTTATATATAAGATTTAAAGTTATACATAAATTATATATAAATTTTATGTATAGATTTAATTAATTAAAATTAAAAATTTTCATTATGTTTTTTATAATTTAAACTATTTATTTAAAAATAATCACTAAGTTTTATATATCAATATAAATACATAATTTTTTTAAATTATTTGTTAGATTAGCAAATTATAACATTTAAAATAGAAAGTATAAATAAAATTTTAATATATAAATTTATTATTATTACTGTTATTCTTTATATTTAATTTTAAATTTAAATTTTTCTAAAATTGCTAAAAATGTATAATTATTAATATATAAATAATCTAACATATTTATAAAAACTTTTATTTAGTTTTAAATATAAGATATTCATATATATAAAGTTTATAGGACTTTCTTCTTTTAAAATTGGGAAAAATGCAGTCTCTACTTAAAAACAGTAAAATAAGAAAAAAATAAAAATATCCAACTTTTTAAAAGATTTAGAGGAAGAATAAAATAGCTAGAATTGTCAAAAAATAGCCTCTATTACAAAAGGAAATATAAGAGATAATGAAAATATTTTATATTAAGAAAATTTTGAACAAAATTTACAAAAAGATGAAGAATTTGGAAAAGATAATTATGATAATGAGAATAAATAGTGTAATTTTTTGCAGCATTTGGAAAATAGTGGTAAGTAAGATATTAAAAATATAATTGATAACGATAATGAAAATATAAATAAATAAAATTTTACTGAAATTAAAAGCAGTTTGAAAGAGCAAAATTTGGATAATCTTTAAATTTTTAAAGATGAAAATTAAAATTAATAATTAAAAAATGTATTAAAAAAAACGAAAAGAAAATACGTAAAAAGAACAAAGGATTTTTTAAGTTAGAAAATTCCTAATGAATTTAACAAATAATTGGTAAAATTTTACTTGAATATTATGAGAGATCCTTAAAAATAAAAATTAAAAATTTTGGGACAAGAATAAACAGAAATAGAAAAAATTTAGGTTTTGGAAAATTTTTTACTTTCTTTAGAAAATATAAGTTAGAATTAATAATAGTTGGTTTAATAATCTTCTTTAATTTTTTAATTTAAAGAAAAAAAAGGACTTAATAGGGAAAAATAAGAGCCAAAAGTCTGGATTTGCTAAATTTGTGGAAAAAAATTTTATAAGTCAAAAAATTAATTGGGGGGACATTATAAGTAAGCACATAAAAAAGGTATGGATAAATAATAATAGAATATTGGAGAAAATTATGGAAAAGATGAAGATTTAAATTAGTCTCACAATTTTTAGGAATTATAAGAATCATAATATGAAAAAAATTTTAAGATAAAAAATAATAAAAATTAACAAAAATTTAGAACATAAAAGATGTATGTAAGTAAAAATTCAAACTAGATATTTGGGAATAAATTGGATTTTAATTTTAAAAAAATATAATAAAATAATGAATAATAATAAAATTAGAAATATAGCCATTTATACGCTAATTAATAAAATTAATTTAATTACGAATAATTTAAAGATGATAGTGAAGAATAGTTAATTTAGCAAATGGATATTAGAGTGGTTAAAAAAGATGAAAATAATTAAAAAAATAAAAATCCTAATTATTTAACTAAAAAAAAAAATAATAGATGATAAATATTTAATAAAAATAGAGTATGAAAAAGTTTTTAAAATATCTTTAGAAATTTTAAAAATTATATTTATTTATCAATTTTAAAATTGTTTTTATTAGATATTTATAAATTATCTATTCATAAATTTTTATATTTTCATATAACTTTAATTTATTAAAATAACTCTTTTAATCCAATCCAAATGAGAAAAATATTCTTTCAAAAATTTAAATCAAATAAAAAAAGTATTTAATAAGATTAAATTAAAATCGATTAAACAAAATTATTAGAAATAAAACCACGTTTTTTTTTTGTAAAATAAATTAATTAACTCGCTTCTATAAAAACTTCATTAAAACTATATAAAATTTAATTTTTAAAAAATAAAAAATCTTTCAATAAAATTCATTTAAATTCCTATTAAATTGTGAAAATAATTTAAAACCCTATCTATAAAACCCAATAATGCCATATGATCCAATAAAATTTAGGAATTCCAATATAAATAACAAAAAATTCAATAATATAAATGTACTTTAAATAATAATTTATAAAAATAAATATAACTTGAACTTAAATCTTAATCATTTAAAAAAATATTTAAATTTATTTATAAGATAAAAGCTAGTAAGATGTATTAAAAATTAAATGAATAAAAATGCAAGTAATTATCTCATATAAATAAGTTTACACATATAACAAATAAATATGCAAATGTCAGTGAAAATTAGTTTTTTAATTTATTAATTTAAATGACTTAAAAAAACATACAAAAATACAATTTTATAAAGATAAATTTATAATTAAGTTATAAAAATAACTTTGGCCAATTAAGCCATAGATAGATAATAAGTACCCAAAATGAGCAAGAACTTTTTTATAAATTAAATATTAATATAATTCAAGTTAAAACATTTTATAAAATAATGCAAATAAAATCAAAATATACAAATAATAAAAATTATAAAATATTTACTATTTGAAGTAATTATCAGAATATACTATATATTTTCCAAATATATCTACTAAAAAATTTATATAAATTATATTGTTAGTAAACATAATTTTAATTTAAATATAAAGGTATCATTAATTAATTAATAAATGAACATTTTCCTATTAGTACTTTAGAAATTATAATATGTATGTTAATATAAAAAATATTTATATATAAATATAATAATAATAAAAATATAAAAATTTTATGTTAAAATTAATATTTTATACTATTCATTATATCATTTTAATTGATTTTTATTTTAAATATTTTATAAATCTCTTTATTTAATTAATGTCTACGAAATTTTCTCAAAGCAATATCTTACTAATTAATCAAAACATTTTATTTATAATTAGTGAATTCTAGTAATTAAAATTTATTTTAACTAAATTATTTTGTTATTTTACTTTCTTCCTAATATTATGCTTATTATTTTACTTGGATAAATAACATACCGTATTTTTGAATTGGTTTTTATTTATATTATTCCATTTATTAAACAATAAATATAATAATGATTAAAAATATAAATATACTTATTGATAATATTAAATTTTTTTAAATTTGCCCAATTATGTTGTTAATAAATAATTTATTTTATATAAAATAAAATAAAATTATATTAAATTTATATAATTTATATAATTTATATGTATTATTAGTTACTTTTTTTAATTAGGCAATAGTCTTAGCTTCTATCTTAATAAAAGTATATTTTTTCATCTGGACTTTTACAACCAGGTTGTTCCCCTTGCTCTAATTTTATTAAACAAAAGCTAATTTGTATGGAGCGATTAAAATTTAACAAATTTTAAAAAATAGTTTTTAAACCATTTTTAAAAATTTTGATTAAAATTTATAAAAATTGGAAATAAAAAAACACAAGATTTGTACATTATTATAATTTAATCAAATTTAAATATTCTTCAATATTAGAAAAATAATATTTTTAGGGGGCAACTTTATGCTACGCGCTTTTCAAAAATACGTCCACTTTTTGCTACGCGATTCCACTTTATGCTACGCGCTTTCCACTTTTTGCTACGCGCTTAAAAATTTTTACCCACTTTTTGCTACTCGCTCAAAATTTTTTACCCACTTTATGCTACGCGGTTTTTAATTTTTCTTATTATATATTAATCATATAATATAACATAAAAAGTAAAAGAAAACATTTAAAATTTATCTATTTTTCAAATAAAATTCATTTTTAATTTTTTTATAAACTAAACAAAAATGTCATTAATACCACTCATATAAATAAAAACGACTCTTTAAAATATTTTATTTTAATTTTCTTATTCAAAATGTTATTTATCATTTTTTTTATCTTTAATTATATAACTTATAATAATAAAGTTAGTTTAATAACTGTATCTATTTGTTATTAAATATTTAATAATTTTAGTTAAAAAATGTTTTAAAATAAATTTGATTAAGAAAACAGTTATATAATTTATATTTTTTGAGTTAAAAAGTAATGACTTCATAAATCTTGCTAAATCATTATAATTTTATATTTCTATTATAGATAGTATAGTAATATTAAATATTGAAATATATATAATTACGTGAATAAGTATTCATGTATATTTTTGGATATATAAGAGTAAATTTAAGATTATATTAAATAAATAGAAAAAAGTAAAATGTTGCTATTGAAAACTTGCAATTAATTTATACTTTAATTACAAAATATATATGTAAAAAATTAATTACCAATCAGTAATCATTAATATATACCCTAAAAAATATTAAATAATTTTTTTTGTTAATGAAGGTATAAAAGATAAAAAAAAATTATGAAAAAATGTGTATATTGCACTTATTAATCGGATCTAAATTTATCACTTAGTATAATTTTAAGTTTTAAATTCAATAAAAATAATTAAATTAGATTAAATATATATTTATGATATATTTTATGTGTATTTTAGTTTTAAAATTTAGTATTAAGTAAAATTTTCATCTATTAATGTTAGATGCAAGGATTTTTAATCATAAAATTTTACTGAGATTAAATTATAATTTAAAGTAATATAATATAAAATAAAAATACTTAATCAATTTCGCACATTATACCCCCCTGTATTTCATAAAAAAAATTTATATATATGTCAGTGGAACTTAAATCATATATTAAGTGGCATGAATACACTCATGTTAGACACTATTGTAATTTTAAATTTTTTTTTAAAAATTGTTAATTTTCTTTATAGGTAAAGATTTTAAGGTTCAAATATTATTTTAAAATTATTAAATCAACCCTAAATACTTCTCTGTTAAAAATTAAAATAAAAAAAAAACCGCGTAGCATAAAGTGGGTAAAAAATTTTGAGCGCGTAGCAAAAAGTGGAAAGCGCGTAGCATAAAGTGGATGCGCGTAGCAAAAAGTGGACGTATTTTTGAAAATCGCGTAGCATAAAGTGGCCCCCTATATAAATTAAAGATGACTTTAATGAAACTATACAATTGAAATCATTAACTTAATAAAATTAAAGTCTGTCTATTTTATATACAGTAAATTATATTTTTTATATTAACAAAAAACTTAAAATATAACTTTATTTGTACTTAATAAAAATTTTTTAATTAACATATTTTTAAGATATATTTATAAAATTTAAATAATATTTGGTTTTTAAAATATAAAATTATTAACATTTATGCATGTGTTGCTTATTGCTCGAGGAACAACCTGGGTATGACCAAAAAAGTTTCCATCATATCTTATAGTATTGATAGTATATAAGTCATATTCGCTCTTACAATAAAAAAAATCCTGATTTAAATTAAACTTACAAAATTCTATCTAATATTCTATTATATAGTAATTGAAATAATTTTCTAAGCACTCTCCATCAGACTAATACCCTTCTAATTTATATTCAAATTTAAAGTGTAAGCAACCTAGTAAGGATAATTAATTTAAAAATTAAATAATTTATCTTACATTTAATATAAATAAATTTATAATTTTAAAAATATAATTATATTAAATAAACCTTTTTACCTTTACACTAACCGATCTTTTCGTAATACTAAATTAAGTGTTTTTTACATTAACATTATTATGTATCTAAATCTAAAACAGTATCTCCTATACAAGTTAAACAAGTTTTATTATCAGAACATGTAGCACAGTTTTAAGGACAAGTTTCTTATAAAATAAATAATTAATTTTTATATTAAATTAAAATTAAAATAATATTATATTATAAAATATATGATCCGTTTTTTTTATTTTTTAATGATTTTTTTTTTATTTTTTTTTTTATTTTTTTTTTTATTTTTTTTTTTTTATTTTTTATAACTTTAATTAAGTTTAAATTTACACTCTTTTATTGAATAATCAATTACTGATTTTAATATAGTTTTATAAATTTATTATAGAAATCTAAATTAGGCATAATTAGTAGTTTTTCTAAACCCAATTATATTCTACTTTTATTTATAAATTTTACTATTTTTAAAATTAATTATATATTTGCTTTATATGTTCTTATTTGAAATTAATTTTTAAAATGTAATTCAAGATTATAATAATTCATATTTTTATTTATTTTTTATAAAACCAAAAAGAATTTTTTTTATCCAAATTCAATAGATAACTTAAAATAAAATAAAATGGAAAAATTTTAAATCCAAGATTGACCAATTATTTAATCTTTTTTATAAAAATACAAGATCGGTAGAACTAATTCAGAAAGAAACATAATATATAAAAGCTATAAATTAATTTTATATAAAATAGTATTTATTTACATCCAATTTCAATTCCTATATTAATTCCAATACTAATTCGAATAGCCTATAAATTTTAATTGCCACTTCCATCTATAATAGAACTAGAAGCAATAAGTGATACTGTCTAATTACTATAATAGGTGTGAAAAATATGAGAATAACTAAAATGTTCTAATTAATACTTATAAATACTACTATCATCAGGATTTCTATAAATCTAACAGTCGGAGGGGTTTGCAAAAAATATTTCACTTTTAATATTTAAATATTAATTATTCCCCTTTATCCATACAAAGTCTTAATTTATCACTCCAAATTCCAAAGCATAAAAAAATTAATTCCTCATACTTCCAGATTAATAGGTTTCTAAGCAAATATCTTGTATTTCTCCATTACCATTGTACTAAAAGGTGTAAATTGTGAAAATCTTTTATTAACTATCTCCTGTTACTATGGAATATTTATTGGTATTTTCTATTTGAACGGCTTTATTTTGAATATAGTTTTTTTCATAATTTAAGTCCAAGAATATTCCTTGATCTTTAGGCGTATCCCATACATCCATTCCTATAATAATTAAATATGTTAATTTAAATTAAAAATGTTTTATGGTATTTAATTTAATTTTAAAGTAGTTTTGAATAAATTTATTTTAATTATAATAATTTAATTTTATCATTTTTTTAAATATTAAACTTAAAACTTTATATTAAAAATAAATGGTAAATTAAATTTATTAAGATTAAAAGTTTTAACATTTATATAAAATTATTTAAAATTATTATGATTTCTTCAAAAAACGAGAGATATAAAAAGAAAAAATTTAATATTCTGATTTGAAGTTTAAAAAAATTAAAAGCTATTCCAAAACATAAGTTATTTTAATTCTATAATTCTTTATTATTAAAAACAAAAAATCACCCCCAAAAAAACAAATCCTTATTATTACCCCTCCATAATTTAATTTTAATTTCTTTTGTGGTGAAATACGATCCAAAAAAGTAATATAATTATTAATAAATATACTAAAATATAATATATTTTATTTAATTAAGTTACCATTAGGTTTAATTTTTATCCTCTATAACTTATCATTAATATCTTTAGCAAAAATAAGTGCATAATCATCAGAAAATGCCTGGATGCTGAATAAATTTCTTCTAAAATCTAATGTTTCTAGCTTCACATGTTTTTTAATACTGTAAGTACTAATATCACTTATATCTAAAATCATCAAGTACAAATAATAAGGGGAAGATGAAGTTTAGCTAACAACATATAAATTGTTATTTCCTGCTTTTGCTAGCAGATTCTCAAAATTAATACTTGTAAAATCAACAGGCTTATTTTTAAAAAAAATATTTTATTCAATATAAATTTATAGTGTATGTTTATGTTAAATTTAATAATTTTTAATAAATTATTATTGATTCACATTGGTATTTTATTTTAAAGTTTTTAAAATTGAAATATTGTGATTTTTGTATCTATTTTTAATAGAAATTATTTTCAATCTTTATAATTTTAATTATCTTTATTTTTTAACAATATTTATCATTTTATGGTTGTTTTAAATACTTAAATACTATATATATATAAATACTAATATCTTATTAATAATTTTTTTCTTTAAAACATTATTATTTAGTACCTGGAGTATTCCAAGGTAAGCTTATTATATTCAATATATATTAGTCTAATTATATATTTATCAAATTTTATTTACACATTATTGTTTGTTAAAAAAATATTTGGCTAATTTAAAATAATTTAAAACCCATGAACAAATTATTTTTGAAAATTTGTTCAGGTCAAGTTTTATAGATGAAAAATATAAATTGCAAGCAAATTTTAAAAAAATAAAAAAATGTATAAAATTTTTATTACTTAAGCAGGTGCTGTTAATCCTCTACTAAAACTGCATGATTCATCTGAAAATCCGAAAAAAACTTTATCTTTACTGTCATTATAACTAGTATAAGCAAAAAAGAACTCACTTTCTAGATTAGTGTTTGCCAAAGAGTATTTATAATGATTATCAACTGAAATTAATTTATTGCATTACTGGTTTCCTTTTAAATTTATTTAAATTAGATAAATATAAGAAAAAAAAATAACTTAATTAAATTGAAATTTATATTTAAAATATAGTAGAATTTTTGTAATTATAAGTAAAAACTAAAACATTAAAAATATATTTTATAAATTAATTTTAAATTTTTTTGATAATATTGTTTTTATTTTTATTATAGTTACAATTTACTTATACTTTTATGGAAAAAATTAAGTATAGTTCATTTAATTAATCATAAATAAATTTTTATCAATATTACAAATTTATTCATCTGTTAGTTTTACTTTGTTTTGCATAAAATATTTTCATCTCATTTAAAAAATATAAACTTTATCTGGTAATAAAATATCCTTTAAATCTCTTGCATAAAATCAAGAATAAAAAAGCAAAATAAAAATTCACAAATTTATAAATTAGATATATTTTTATAAATGCTTAATAAAAACTAAGGATACACAAAAACAATCAGTAAAATTACAAAAAAAACTATTTAATTTTAATTTAATAATAAGTAATAATTTTTTTACCATGTTCATCCAAAACCTAAATCAAAATATTACCAGAAAAAATAGTAGAACTTCTTATTAAATTGGCGTATTTTGTTTGACTTAGCTATAAACTGTCATAAAACTTAGAAGCTTCAGATTCTTATATAAAACTCTGTTATATAAAATTGCTTGTTATATCTACTTCTTGCCATTAAGTGGTGTCTAGTTAAATGGCTTAAAAAAGGTTTAAAAAGCTTATTATGCAACAGAAGAAGGCAATTTTTATTTGATAGTTTAAATAACTAACTTTAATATTTCTCATTTAAGATGTGATTAATTCTTTTTTTTTATTGATTAATTTTTTTAAAATATTTTTTTATTTTTTTTTTTATTTTTTTTTATTACTTTTAAAACGATATGTAAAGGTAGATAAAAAGTATTAACTTTTAAAACTATTCTTAGATTTTTTAAATTTTATTTTAATTTCTTAGTATGTTTTTGATGGCTTTAAAATTATAAATTAAAAAGCATTATTTTTGAATTCTAATCAAAATTAAATTTTTAGAGATAAAATCAAAATCTTATTATATTATAATATATTTAAAAAATGATAAAAAATACTAATTCTTAAACTAAATGTTTAGCTTAAAAATAATTAATAATTTGTATCTTTTTTTTAAAATTTAAAATATTTATTCAGGTAGCGACATTTTTAAAATTCCATAGATTAGATAATAAAAATTTAATTCAATATAATTCTATATTAAAAGTTTATAATTAAATTATTAAATATTTTAATTGTATTAAATAATATTTTTATATTTAAAAAAACTAATGAATTATTCTAAATTAAGCCAAATTATTAATATTTTATTACATCATTTATGTAAACTAAAATTCTAATAAATAATTAAATTTAATCACTTCAAGATTTTTTATAATTAATCCTTAAAAAGTCATTATTATATTAATTTAAAAGAAGAAAAAATTTACCTAAGAAATCAAATTAGATAAAAATTGAAAATTTCGTTAATACTTAATTATTTCTTGTAGTTTATAATAATTATTATAAATTCAGTTTATTTAAATATAATATTGGTTGAAAATTAAACCATATTTATTTCAATAGAATTATGAAATTATATATATTAATAACTTAAATCGACTTCACTTAGAAATTAATAATCAAAATAAATAGAAATTACTAATTAAGTTATTTAGAAATTAATAATCAAAATATTTTATAATTTTTAATCATAGGTGTCGCGCCCCCCCCAAAAAAAAATTTCTTCACCCTTAAAATATTCCAAGGTGGAATTTAAAATACCAATTTTTAGTACCTACCTCGAAAAAATTTCAAGGGTAGGAAAATTTTTTGATGTTTTTTTTTTTAATTTTTAAAATAAGCATTATTAAATTCAAAATTTATAGGTAAATTGAAATAATTAAATAAATAAAAATTAATTTAAAAATTTTTATGCGATTATAATTTTTCTTGATTTTATATTTATTTTTAATAAAAGTATTTTTACACTTTATAATAATTATTATCTTCATTTTTAAAATATTTTTACCAATTTTACCATTTTTATGGTTGTTTTATATATTAAAATTCTGCATATATAAATATATAATAGTATTTTACTAATAAAAATTTGCCAAAACCAGGGTATCCCCCCCTCTAAACCGAGGGCGCGTCACCCGTGTTTTTAATTTACTCAATTTATAATTTTAAAACTTGTTAATTATTTTTAGAATATCTTTAAAGTTAAAATTATTGTGATAATTTATTTAAAAATTATACTTTATTTTGATTCCTATTTAAAATTTAGCAGTTTAATTTGTAAAATTGAAATAGAAATTAATAATAAGTTTACGTAAAAATTAATAATTAATTAATTTAGTCATTAATCACTAATTAAATTATAAATTATCAATTAATTAATAGATAATTTAGATATAAAAAAATTTCTAATTAAATTTGATAAAAATACTATTTTTATATTTATATCGGAATTTTATCAAAAAAAGAGTGGTCTAATTTTTAATCCGATATAATACAACATTATCTAAAATTGTGTTAAAATTATTTAATATAATTTTAAAATGATATTACTATTTATAAAATTATAGAAGCCATAATTTCTTAAAAATATATTTTAAAATTATCAATATAGAAATAACTAATTCTTTACATATTTTGATAATGCAAAAATATTTTATAAGATTGAGAACCATATTTAAAATCAATAATTCTAAGGGAAAAATATTTTTTACTGTATTTTTATATATTTAACAACTGGGAATAAAACTATGAGTACAATAACATTTTTACTTTGCCGAATTTTTTATAAGAGTAAAACCCTGTCTAATTAAAAAATTATATCAGTTTAAATAAAAGCATTTATTTAAATTAGCGAGTGTTATTTTAGGTCCATTTTTATTATTACTATTAAACACATTTATAACCATAAAAGCCATTTTTCGAACCCAAATCAGCTTTTTCGGTCCCATTTTTTATTTTTACGTATAATCATATTAAAGGCTAATATAAAGGCTTTTTAGAAATCAAAACTGTTTTTTTAAATCCACTTTTTTATTTATTTATTTATTTATTTATTTATTTATTTATCAGTGATAAAACTGTAATCTTTAATATCTTATTTATTGTATTTCTTTCATAATAGAATATAAAATTATAATTTCATAAGAAAATTTGTTACTGGAAATTTTTAAATTAAAATATATAATTATTATATATGCCAAAAAATATCATATAATATTTTTAAATTATAAAAAAATGTCTATTTTATATTATAATGTCAATAATATATGCTTTACTCTAAATTGTAAGAAGTCAAAGTAAAATTTCCCTTGGTCACAAGAAAATTTGTTATTTTTTACTGTTTTCGAAAATTATTAAACTAAAATATTTTAAAAATAGTATGCCAAAACATAACACATATACTAAATTAATTATAGAAAAATTGCTATTCTATATTATAACATCAACTGTATATATGTTATGATCGATTAGACTAAGTCGCGAAAATTTTTAGCGAAGAAAAAAGTTAAAAAAATAAAAGAGAACAAAAAGCTCATGTCTCTTTTTTACGTTTTACATGTACCAAAAAACTTCCCTGAATTTAGCAGAGTTAAGAAATATATCAATCATATTTATTTTATAAATTTAGGATATTAATATGGAAATGTTATAAATTTATGATATTTAAGCATGAAATAAAATATTATATTTATAAATTTAAATTAAAAATGATTGTTCCAAATATAAAATTTTCAGTATTTATAAATATTAATAAATAATTTAAAATTATATAAAAATAATTATAAATCTTTAAAATAAATTGTGGATATAAAATATATGAAATTATATAAATTAAATTGAAAAAACGAAACCAATTTACATAGTAACAAATAAATTTGAGTATATGAATTTTTGTCTAAATTTTTATAGTATGAAAAATTAAAAAAAAAAAAAAATTGAACTTTTTAATAATATAAATAATATTTAATATATAACTATAACTATAATTTTAATTAAGATACAAAAACTTTATTTTAAAATTAATATTTTATACTATTCATTCTATCATTTTTCATTGTTTTATATTTTATTTTAAGTATTTATAAATATCTTTGTTTAATTAATTTCTTAATAATTAATCAAAACATGTCTTTATAATTAATGAATTATAATAAATAAAATTTATTTTTACTAAACAATCTTTTTATTTTATTTTCTTCCTTATATTATGCTTACTACAATTTCTAGTTGGATAAAAAATGTACCATATTTATGTATTGATTAATATATACATAGTACCATTTATTAAACAAAATATATAATAATTATTACTTTTTTCAAATTTGTATTCACTTTTTTAATTAATTATAATTAGAAAAATTAAAAATTATAATTATTTAAATAATTATAATTTTTAATTTTTCTAATTATAATTAATTAAAAAAGTGAACACAAATTTGAAAATAGTTATATTAATAATAAAAATTTATAATAATATTAAATTTGCCCATATATTTAGTTAATAAATTATTTATTATTATTAAATAAAATTAGATTAAATTTATATAATTTTAATATAATATAAATTACTTATTTTATATAGGCAGTAGTCTTAGCTTCTATCTTAATAAAAGTATATTTTTTCATCTGGACTTTTACAACCAGGTTGTTCCCCTTGCTCTAATTTTATAAAACAAAACTAATTTGTATGGAACATTCGATTATAATTTAACAAATTGTCAAAAATAGTTATAAAATCATTTTTAGGTAGCTGGATATAATTAAAATTTTATAAATTGGCTATAAAAAGCACAAAATTTGTACATTATTTTAATTTAATTAAATTTAAATAGTTAAATCTTTGGAAAATGATATTTTCGAAATTTCTTAACATTTATGCATACTGTTTATTGCTAGGGGGACAACCTGGTTATGACCAAAAAACTCTCCATCTTAACTTTTAGTATTTATAATATATGAGTCATCTTCACTCTTACAATAAAAAAAATCCTAATTCAACTTGATCTTACAAAAACCAATTAAATATTCTATTATATAGGGTAAAAAATAATTTTCTTAGCACACTCCATCAGACTAATAGCCTTCTAATTTATATTCAAATTTAAAGTGTAAGCAACCTAGTAAGGATAATTATTTTAAAAATTAAATAATTTATCATAATATTTAATATAAATAAATTTCTAGTCTTATAATTATTATTATATTACACCGGTTGATTTTCGGATATCAAAATTTAGTTATTGAGGGAGTAATTTAAATTTTTATTTAAAATTATTAATTAATAAAGGCTAATTCTTTATGTTGATATCAGTGAAATTTGATAAAATTTATAAGTAAACTTATTCAGCCATTGAATAAAATTTTTTCAAATTAAAAATTATTTTGAATTACTCTCTAAAATTAAATTAAAATTCTCCAACATTTATTAAATTTTGATCCAAAAATCGTCCGATGTAATATTAAATAAATCGTTTTACCTTTACATTAGCCGATTTTTTCGTAATACTAAATTAAGTGTTTTTAACATTAACATTATTAAGTATCTAAATCTAAAACAGTATCTCCAATACAAGTTAAACAAGTTTAATTATCTGAACACGTGGCACAAATTTCATTACATTCTATATTTAAAAATTGAAATTATTTTTTCTTTATAAAATAATTAAAAACATATAAGTTGTATTATATTAAATGATTTACAATAAAAAATAATAATTTTCTGTTTTAAAAATGACTTTTATTAAATTTATCAATTTATTACCTAAACAATAGTCACTTGATTAATCTTAATAATATTTATTTGGACACGAACATTAATTATTAGCATTTCTTTATATGTTAGCCGAGACACAACTATCACAATTTGTATAATCTATACATGAGGCACAATATTCGGGGCAATTTTCTAAATAAAAAAGAAAATAATAAATATATATTTTAACATATAATTATAAGATAATAAAAAATTTTTTTTTTTTAATTTTTAATTATTATTTTTGATTTTATTTTTTTTAATTGATCAATTACTGATATTAATATATTTATATAAATTAAAAATAATCTAAATTAGGCATAATTAATAGTTTTTTTAAGCCTAATTATATTCTTATTCTTTTTATAAAAAATTTATTATTTTTAAAAAATAGAATTTATATGCATTAATTTTTCTAATAAGAAATTAATTTCTAAAGAAGGGTTCATGATTTAAATAATTCTTATATAAACTTATTTTTAATAACTTTAATAGGACTTTTTTTATTTTTCCAAATCCAATTGATAACTGAAAATAAATTCAGCAGAATAATTCAAAATCAGAAATTTAAATATTATTTAACCTTATTGATAAAAATACAAATATTTTAGAAAAAATCCTGAAAAAAATATAAGATATAAATTATAAATTAAAAATATAATAATTTACTTCCAATTTCAATTCTAATAGCCTGTAAATTTTAATTACCACTTCCATCTATAATAGAACTAGAGGCAATAAGTGACACAGTTTAATCACTGTAGTAAGTGTGGAAAATATGAGACCTACCAAAATGTTCTAGCTAATACTAATAAATACTACTATCATCCGGATTTTTATAAATCTAACAGTTTAATGGATTTGCAAAAAATATAACACTTTTTTTATCGTCAATATAATTATCCCCTTTTATCCATAAATTGTTTTAATTTATCACTCCAAATTCCAAAGCATAAAAAAAGTAATCTCCAACATTTGGAAATTAATTAGTATAGGTTTCTATACAAATATCTTATATTATTCCACTACCAATGTACTAAAAGGTATAAATTGTTATAGTATTTTTATAACTTTCTCCTGTTACTATGGTATATTTATTGGTATTTTCTATTTAAATAATTTTGTTCTAAATCAAGTTTTAATTAGTATTTAAACCTATGAATAATCCTTGATCTTTAGGCGTATCCCATACATCAATTCCTATAATATTCATAAAAAAAAAATTCATTTTTAAATAAAAATGTTTTATATTATTTAATTTAATTTTTTAGTAGTTTAGAATATATTTATTTTAGATATTATAATTTATGATTTTTAAATATGTTCAGAGGGTAAATTCAAATAAAGATAAATAGACTAAAATTTAATATGATTTATTTAATTAAGTTACCATTAGGTTTAATAGTTATTTTCTATAGCTTATCATTAGTATCTTTAGCAAAAATAACTGCATAATCATCAGAATAAGCCTAGATACTGAATAAATTTTCACTGAAATCTATTGTTCCTAATTTTACTCGTTTTTTAATATGATATGTACTAGTATCACTTATATCAAACATCATTAGGTACAAATATTAAAAGGAGGATTAATTTTAAGTAATAATATATACATTGTCTTTTCCAGTTTTGGCAAGAAGGTGAAAAAAATTAATACCTGTAAAATCAGCAATCTTTATTTTAAAAATAAAATTTTTTTAAATTTTAAATAATAAAAATTTATCATGTATGATTATGTTAAGTTTGATTAGCTGTAATAAATTAATATTAATTATCAATGATATTTTTATTTTTGAATTTTTAACATTTAAATACTTTTGACATTAATTATTTGTTAAATATTGAAATTAAATTTTTTAATTTTATTTCTGGAAAGCTAAAAAAATTATTTTCTTAAAATATACAGATTTAATACAATTTTTTCATAAAAATAATATAATTGATTGTATTTTTAATAATTATTTAGCAAATAAAGCTAAAAATTGTTAAATAAAATTGAATTTATATATGATAAAATAATTATTAACCGCATTTGAAAAACTAAAAATAATAAACAAATTTTTATTAAACTATAATTACTTAAACTGGTGCTGTCAATCCTCTACTGAAATTGCATGATTCATTGATAAACCCAAAAAAAACTCTTATTTCGCTGCTAGTTTTACTTGTATAAGCAAAAAAGAACTCTCCTTCTACATTAGTGTTCGTCAAAGAGTATTTACGATAAAATTTAACTGAAATTATTTAATTACATTACTATTTTCCTTTTAAATATAATATAATTAGATTAGATAAATAAAATAAAAATAATAAATTTAATTAAATTGGAATTTATTTAGTAGAAATTTTAAATTTATAAGTTAAAACTACAGTATTAAAAAAAATTATTTATGATTTTTTTCTATTTTTTATTATTGTTTGTATGTTTTATATTTTTATAATTAACTTATACAATTATGGATAAGATATAAGTATAATTCATTTAATTAACTATAAACGAAATTTCATTTATAATACAAATTTATATAGCTGTTAGTTTAACTATGATTTATAAAAAATTATTTTCATATCATTGAAAAAGATACAAACTTAAACTGAACATGAAAATTCTAATAAATTTCTGCATAAAATCCAAAAAAAAAAAAAAAGCCAAATTTATAAAATGATAAAATTATAAAACAAAAACCATTTTATTTTTAATTTTATAAATAAGTAATAAATAGTTTTACCATATTCATCCAAAATCTAAATTAAAATTTTTCCAGAAAAATTATTAGAATCTCTTACTATATTGGCGTATTTTGTTTGACTTAGCTATAAACTGTCCTAATACCTAGATTCTCCAGAATATTATATAAAACTCTACTATATATAGTTGTTTGTTATATCTACTTCTTGCCATTAAGTGGTGTCTAGTTAAATGGCTTAAACAAGGTTAAAAAGGCTTATTATACAGCAAAATAAGGCAATTTTTATTTGATAGTTTAAATAACTAAATTTAATATTTCTCATTTTATATGTGATTAATTCTTTTTTTTATTATTTAATTTATATAATATTTTTTTTTTTTTATTTTTTTTTTTTATATTAAAAATTGTATTAAATGTATGATTATTATGATTCTACCTTATTTACGTATAAAACGATATGTATAGGTAGATAAAATAATTAATTTATTTATTAATTTTTAATAATTATTCTATTACATATTAATTTCTCAACTTGTTTTTTTATCATTAAAATTATAAATCAAAAATTAACTAAAATTTTTGATTAAAAATAAAAATTTTATTATATTTTAATATATTTGATAGACAATAAAAAAATTGGTGGTAACCTGTCTAAATATAAATAATATAAATTTATATATGTAAAAACATTCTTTAAAGAGAATTAGTTATTAAAAAACAAATTAAATAATGCGTTTAATAAAAGATTAGAACTGTTTTATAATATAATAAATAATATATAAATTTATAAAAATATAAAATAATACTACATTTATACTTAATTTTACTTTTTTATTATATTTTTCAATTTAAAGCAGGGACTTATCTAGCTGTTAATAAAAGTTAACAGAATTTTTTTAATTTTTCGGGGCCTCTAACTTCCTCTTCTTATAAGGGAACAACTACGATGTGGAAATCTTCATATAAATCAATCATTTAATCGTAATACTTTTTTTACATTTTACTTCTAGATTTGCACATTTTACAATTATCCTCTAAAATATAATAATTTGATTTTAAATAAAATTTCTAATTTATATATATGAAATATTTTAACTTATTAAATATTACTTTATTAATTTAAATTTAATTTTTGTTACCTGGGAATAAAACTTGGTTAATAACTATATTATGTATATCAATATTATAAGTAGCTAATTCCTATACTAATCTTTCAGTTTCATATAATGATAAAAATTCAGGAATACAAACAGCAATAAAAGTGGTTTTTTCCTGTAAATATTAAAATTGGTAAATAAAAATTTTAATAATATAGTAATCATTTTTAATATTTATAAATTAGCAGATATAATTACGACATCTTTCATTTAAATTGCAACTTTTTCAGCGTTTTTTTTCATGACTTCGAAATTTTCAAATAAAGAGTCAAAAGAATTATTTAATTATTATTCACTACCGAACATTCCTTGCATAGAACCTATTAAACCTCCAAATTTAGTTTTTAATGTTAATAATTTTTCAAGGCCTTTTTCTAATAAATTAGGGAAATTTAATAATCTTAAGGTGTGTCCAGTGGGAGCAGTATCGAAAACAATTGTTTCATAATCGTATTTATCTAAAGATCTTAATTTAAATAATTAAATTAATTAAATTAATTTGGAAATAAAAATTAATGAATGTTACATATTATTTTTTATTTTAAATAAAATAAATTTGCATAAATTTTAAAAAAAATACAGCGCTTTAATTATTATATAGTTGAATTATTAAAATTATCTTTTTATATGATTTGTATTTATACTTTATTAATTCGGAAAAACTCATGGCCTCGTCGATTCCAGGGACAGAACCTATTATTTCTGATAAAAATGTTTTGGTTCCTTCATCTTATTCGCCCATGAATCCTGGTAAACTGATTTTGCTAGGGTCGATTTTGGGATCAATTTCCTATAATAAATATATAAATTATTTAAATACTATAATTATTTTGAAATTAATAATATAATAATATATTTAATAATATTATAAAATATAAATAAAATAAATACATTTATTGAAATGATGTTAAAAATTTAGAATATTAATGTATATTATATTTATGATTTTTTTACCATAGCAGCTAAATTAGGGATACCATTTACAGGAGTAGGTTCTTTACCTGTGAATTTTTAATCAAAACAATCACTTAAATTGTGTGCAGGATCGGTGGAAATAATCAAAACCTAAAATTCATTATATTATTATTAATATTTTTAAATTATTTTTGTTAAATTTAAATATTTAGTTAAAAATCATTAGCATAATATTTTATAATAGCAATTTTAATATATTTTTATTACTTTTCTTCCTGATTCAGCTAATAAAGTTGCTAAACTACTGGAAGTTGTAGTTTTTCCTACGCTAAAAATTTTGTTATTTATTTAAACATATGTTAAAAAACAATTAAATTTTATATTAAATTAAAAAATTTATAAGTTTTAGTTTATAATAAAAAATTTAAAAATGAGATTTATAATTAAAACAAACTCATTTATAATATTTTTTTAAAATAATTTTTTTTTTATTATTTATATTATACCCTCCTTTTCCACCTACAAATATCCATTTTAAAGATTTTTATTCAACAATATTTTTTAAAGTAGCTTCTAATTATTCTTCCATTTTTAAATGATAATTTTATTTATTTTTGTGCAATTTTTTAATTTTCAAAATTTTATTTTTATTTGATTAATTTTAATAATTTTTCGAATGTTTATTTTAGGAATAAATAGATTTTATTTTAAGAATTAGGTTAGACTTCTATTTAAAATTTTGTAAATAAAAAAGGTTTATTTGATAATTTAGAAGAATAATCTAGAATATCTGATAAATAAAGTGAATTTATAAAAAATAAATTAATAAATAAATTTGAATTATTATATTTTATTATTATATTTTTAATTAGTATTATTATAAATGTTATATATAAGTTATAAAATTTATATTGAAAAATAAAATATAATTTTTTTTATTTAAATTTTTATATAATTTTCAATGAATGTATTTTTAATTTAAATTATTTATGGCAGAATCTTTATATCTCATAAATGAATTATTTTGTTCAACATCTAAAAAATCATTTAACATAGTTTAAGGTGGTTGTTTTTATATGATACTATTTTTCGCTTTTCTTTAATTAAAATCGAAATCATATATAGGTTTATTATAATAAGATAGACCTATTTTTTTATCATATGTTTCAAAACTACTTTATTTTCTTAAAATTTAAGGCTAATTTTTATTATTATTTTTATTATAATTTTTATTTTAATTTATTTCAAAATTAAATTTTTTTTGAAAATCTTTGTCAAAATTAGGAATGCTTTGATTTTAAATGTCTTTTGAAATATTAGGAATTTTTTATTAAAGAATCCTCATTCTTACTTTGTTGAAATTTTAAAGAACTGGACCTATAATTAATTTTTTTTGAGTTCCTGCTTACAGAAATTTGTCTTCTACTGTTTATTTTGTTATTATTTTTTGGTATTTATTATACATTAGTTTAAGAGCTTTGGGATCTGATTGGCTTCTGATAATAAAATAAAAATTTTTACGAAAAAATAAAAAGAATATGTAGATTTTTATAATATATATGTATATATTTATATGACTTATTTTTATTATAAATGTAATAATTTCATTATTTACCTTTGAATTGCAGGTTATATTTTATCTTTTTCAGGAATTTATTAGAATTCAAATTAAGAATTTCTTATGGGCTCTAAAAATTTTTTTCTGTATTTTAAAGGCTAGGTTTTTATTTATTCTAGGAAACTGAATTTATTTTTAATATTATTATAATCATATAATTATTATTTATTTTTTTAATTTAGCGATTTGTGGCTGGTTGTATGAGGTTTTTAATAATTTCTGAAAATATTTTATTAATTATCAATATTTTCTTTAATTTTTTTTATATTATCGGAACACTGTGATTTAATTTTATTTATGTTTTATTGTATTTTTTGTTCGTGTTCTTCTATTTATTCTTTGGTTAAATATCTTACGGGAGTTATTTGACCAGTTTAATCTGGAAAAATTTACTTGAATTTAAATTTGGAATTTGTTTATGAATCTTCCTATGTATTATTTTAGAAATTTGCTAATGGTGAATTTATATTTGTATTTTATGATGATATTTCAATGTAAGGTGTAGTGATAGAAGCATTTTTAATTAATATATATTCCAGATATTTTTCTTTTTTTATTAATCTTTTTTTTTCTACCATTTTTAGAGTTTTTTAAATTTGACCTATGCTGGTTATATTAAAATGAATTTCATTTACATTACTTAACGAATTTAAATACTACGTATACTAAACTAATTAAAAAGAACTAAGTTAAATTTTATGCGTATTTGTAAAATCATTCCAAAAATTAGATTCGCTTTAAGAACTAAGAAGAAGTATATTTTATTCCAAAGGGATTTATTAAAAATTTTCTATATCTTTTCCGGATAAAGTGTGTAAATACCTTTTTTCTTACGAATGTAAATTCATTCTTTTAATTAAAAAATCTTTCCAATCTAAAAATTCTTGTTATATGTCGTCTTTGAAATCGATTTAAAGGTAAACTGGTACAAAAAATTCAAAAATTTTTATAGTTTATAAAGGTAAGTGGGGGTGTTTATATATGATGAAAATTGGTTTTAGTTTTTCTAATTTATCGTTTTCATATTAATCTATAAACTTTAGTTCTAAGAATTCGTAGACTAATTAAAGAGAATACTAAGAAAGATTTTCTTCATCTAATTTTTTAGGGTTTGGTTTGGGTGGTCTGTTTTTTTTTTCTTTTTTTTCCTTTTTTTAGGAATTTTATTGAGAAAAATGCTAAAAATCTGAATCTTAGAAAAAATCTGTGTCAAAATTTTTATTTGAACGATTTAAAGAATTATTTTGGTCTGAAATGTTTGGAAAATTTGACTGTTGAGATTTGAATTGATTTGGTTATTTATTTTTTTAATTATTTGAGGGATTTATTTCATTGTAATAATAATCCTCTAGGTCTTGCATATCTGCCCCGAGGTGTTCACTATCTAAAACTGGTTTTGATTTTTCTTTATTTTTTTGAATTTCTAATAAAAATTCATAGACATCATCATCCAAATAGTCTAAAAAAATTTAAATTTATGTTGTTTTATTTTAAAAAATTTATAATTGTTTAGTTATTTTTATAGAAAATGATTTTTATTTTTATTTTTAACACTTAGAAGTTATAAATTTTTTTAAAATTAAATAATTTTTTTATTATAGAATAACAAAAAAATAAAAGTTATAAAATCTATCTAATTATTAAATATAATAGAATTATTTTAATATGATATTTTTACCACTTTGGTGAGAAGAAAATGTTTATAAAGATGCTGCAGAAATTGGTGATTTATTATTTTTTTCAAAATCTTCGTTTTCTTAATTAATTTAATTTTCATTGCTTTCATATTCTTCTATTTATTATTGATATTTTGGAGGAATAATATCTGCTCGATAGACTAAAGGAACATATTTTTATAGTGTATGATTAAGTTAATTATTAAAAGCTTAGGGATATTTTTAAAGAAATTTTTAATTAGAAACGTTCATTGAAATTTATAGATTTTTTATAGTTTATAAAAGCTTTAGTCTACTATTTATAAATGTATGTGTAAAATATTTATTATAATTGAAAAAACTTTTTATTTTTTTCTTTGTTTGTGTAATTAATAAATTAAATTAATAATTATAAAAAATATAAAATAATTAATTATTATATATGATTATAATTATTTCCAAACCATTTTAGAATTTATGGTGATTAAGATTATTAATTATTATTATTATAAATATTTTTATTTTTATTTTATACATTCTATAATAATATAAATTAAATAATTAAAATATAAATAATGGAAAATTTTTTAAAATGAAAAAATTTTTATAATATATGAATTAGCTTTTTAATTTCATTTACCCTATTTTTCATGTTAATCATTAAATTCTTCAGGTTCATCAATCAAAATATTTTCATTTATTCTATCACTAAAGTATTCTACTAATCCTTAAACTATAATATCTTTATCAATTTTTTTATTTTAAGATATATCAAATCTCATTTCCTTATTTATCAAATTATTAATAAAATCTTCTTTTATGTTATAATCTTCAGGTTCTTCTTCTGTTTCTTAAATCTCTGTAACTACCTGCTCGTTTCCTTAGCAATTAATTTAATAGATAAATAAATAATTTAATTTAAAAAATAATATTAAAACTAAAACAAATATTATAAAATTTATTAATATTATAAATTTTTTACAAATTTCATTATTTAAATAAAATATACTTTTTAAACTATATTATTGCATTATAATAAAGTAAATAAATTTTTAATAAAATATTTATAATTTTTTACCTTTTTTATCAAAGTATATTAATTTCGCAGAAGAAGAAATAATAACTTCATCATCTTCATCTACAATTTTTTTTTATTACTTGCTTTTCGAGCCTTTAGCTTATTTATTTTTAGTATTTTATTTATTATATATATTGACTGTTTATAATTCAAAGTAGCTATCTTAATGTAACAATTTATTTACATATGTAATAGTTTTATTTATCTATATTATAGTATTAATATTATTATTTTTTTCATCATTTTTTTTTTAGTCATTTTTAGGATTTTTGGCTAGTGTTTACTTAATTTCTTATTCGTTTTCAACTAACATATTTTCTTCAAAAAGGGTCAAAAATTCGTCGGCTGTTAATTTTGGAAATTTTTGAGTGCATTTGGAAACGAACAGATTTTCAAGTTTATCTTCTATTAATATTTGAAGTTCTTCTATTTCTTTTCTGGCTTCTTCTAATTTTTGTTCAGATTCGGGTGTGTTTTGTGATTGTAACCAGTTTTTAAGTTCTGTTATTTGCTTGTAAGGTTCTTCTTTTTATTTTTTAGCTTTTTTTTATAATTAATAATAAATTTAAAATTTTTAAATTAGTTATTTATTTTTTTAAATGAAAATGTTTGATTGTTTTTAGTTTCTTATGTATTTTTATTTATATATATTTTTGAAATTTAGTATACCTTCTAGTTCTGAAACTTTTATGGATTCTCCTATTTAGGATCTTATTTTTTTATCGATTAAATTTAAAGAAGAGGGGTTTTCGAGTTCATCGGGGTCAATTTTTTATGGGTTTATTCTTTTCTTTTTAGATCTATTTTCTTTGTTATCCATTATTTTTTATATATGTAATTTTTTTATATTTAAAATTTTTTGATTTTATTTTTATAAATTTTATTTATTTAAATAAAAATTAGCGCATTTATTATTCTTATTTTATAATTACAAATTTATTATGTAAATAAAATTTTTTATTTAATTTAATTTTTAAATTGCTAAAATTGCTCAAAGTTGAAAATATTAGCCAACTTTTAGTAAATATTATTTAATTCATAAAATAAAAGAAAAATAAATTTATTTGCAAACCTAAGTATTTAGTAATTTATAATATAAGAAAAAATTTTATATATAGGATATAAGTATTTAGAAGTAAATAAATGTAACTAATTTATCATATATAAGTAATTAAAGATGCATAACTTACTGAACTGTCTGTTTTTTCCAAACATTGTCCAGATTAATCATAACTAAGAAATGACGTTTTAATTTATTGTTTATTTTTACTTTGATTTATAGTTTCAAGTAAAATTTAAATTGGCCTCCTTCCACAAATAGTGTTACCTGTATCATCTAAATATTATTAAAACTATTTTAAATCTTATTTTTCTATAATTTAAATTCCTTATTTGTCTAAATTTTAAATAGATTAGTAAATGGGTGTTTTTTTTTATTATCCTTATTTTTATTCATTTTTATAGAAGGTGTAGCCAAATCTTTCGCCCCAGTGACAAAAATCGCTTGAAATTATAAATAC
The DNA here is from genome assembly GCA_001447515.1 of Pseudocohnilembus persalinus. Taxonomy (NCBI): domain Eukaryota; phylum Ciliophora; class Oligohymenophorea; order Philasterida; family Pseudocohnilembidae; genus Pseudocohnilembus; species Pseudocohnilembus persalinus. The sequence goes on from LDAU01000195.1 coordinate 46,423, forward strand.
AGTATTTTCATCGTCAAAATATGGAGCTAATAATTTTCCATACATTTACATTTAATGTTTGTCTATTCCTCCTACCATAATTGGAATTAGTTAAAAATTTGTGTTTTTTAACATTTATTGGATCCAGGGCAAGTGCAATTCTAAACTGTGTTCGTTTAAATCCGCCTCTTTAGGCAGTGTTTCAAAAAGATCATTATTTTTTCTAAAACGAGTAAAAATAAAAATTAAAAAATAAAAAATCAGAATATATTTATATTTCTATTTATAAACCAAACTTCTTTATATTTAAAATAAAATAAAAAGAAATAAAAAACAATACCATAATAAAAGAATTTTATTATATTTAACTAGTTGTAGTTTTAGTGAATTATTTAAATTTTACGATATAATATAAATTTATATATATATAATTTAGCATAAAAATGATATATTTTTACGCTAATTCTTAGAGTATTTATTGATTAATTTATATATTTCCCAGAGGAGTTTCAAACTCGTCAAACTAAGTAAGTCCACATTTAAACATTCTGTGTCTGTGACTGGGTCCGAGCAAAAAAACGTTTAATTTATTATTATTTTTATTAATTAAATATTGATAAGCATAAGCCCCTGTTTTTCCACAATAAGAAAGTCCTGCATGTGGGCCGATTAGAGCCTTAAAAGATTTTATTTAGGGGATAATTTGTTACTGAATTTTGCAGTTTTGGAGCCAATTTTACAGTTCTTTTTATAAGAGCTATTTTTCAGCTGTGTACCAGGTGCCTGCTTTTAGGGCTTTTCTTGTGTTTTTAGTGGTTTCCATGGGTTTTTTTGCTTTTTTTGTTTATTTTTTTTGATTTTTTTAAGTTTATGGGGTTTTTTTTTTAGGAAATTAGAGGTTTTTAATAGTTTATTATAATTGGAGAACAAAAAAAGTTGGAGAAATAAGATTTTTTAATTGATAATTGTTTTTATATTAATTAAAATAGTATAAGTGTTATTTATTTAAGATTAGATCGCAAATGGAAATAGAATATGAAAATTTTTATGCTAGTATTATTATTTTTTTTAGTTAGTGAAACAATTACTCAATTTATAAATGAATTTTTGAAATTTAATTGGATATATAAAATATTTATAGATCATAACAACATTATTTTAAATTTAAAATAAAATTTAGATTTATAAAGAAATTATAAATGTTTAATAATCCAAACTTTTTTTAAGAACTAAAAGCATAAGAAGTTTGGTTTTTTTATTTTTTAGTAAATTTAAATATTAGAAATATATTTTATATTTAATTTAATAAAAAAGTAGATAATAAAATAAGAAACAAAAAAATTGAAGTTAAATAAATCATAAATAAACATAAGAAACCTTAAATATGGACTAAAATAATAAAAAAGCCGATATTATTTTTGGATACTGGAATGTAAGAGCAAATGGATAAGTATCTAGACTTTTATTGGAGTACACTGGTAATTCTATTAAAACTAAATTTTGCTACTTTTTGTTAAAATTTACTACAATTTTTTTTTTAAAACTTAAAAAATAAAAATAAAAAAAAATAAAATATAAAAACTACTAATTTATTTGATTAGGGCAAACTAATTACACCAATAAATTATACACTGAGCAAAATTATTAATAATGGTTTGAATAAGATAAAATCAAATTAATAAAAGAATTTCCTAACTTACCTTTTTTGATTTAAGGAGATTTTTAGTTAACTGAGAGTTAAGCTATAGATTTTTATATAATGGGGTAAAGTGAATTAAAAGAACAATTACTAGGGTAATAATATATTTATTATTTTTTTATAAATTAATATATGTAAAATAATTTTTTATGTTTATTATATGATATAATATATATAAATATTAGTTTATTTTTATTAAGATATAACTATATTTTTTTGTTTTTAACTTGTTTTATATAAAAATAAATAGAAAAGATTTGCTCGAATAGGGTTTGATTAAAAAGTTATTTTATATTGGTAAGTAACTGTAAAGTAAACTTTTTACTATATGCGATTCTCCTCAATATGAGGAAATGAAAGAAAAAAGATAAGAAGAAATTAAATCTGATTTATTAAAATTCGCCTAATATAAAGGGAACAGAAGCTTTTTACTAGGAGAAAAAGTGACCTACCCTGATTTTTTACTTTATGAGATTATTTATCTTTTCAAAGCAGCATATGGAAATGAAGCGCTGGAAAAATAAAATGAATTTTTATCTTTAGTGAATCTTTGCTTCAATTTTGAAAAAATTCCCTAGATTAAAGAATATTTGAATTCGGAAAGAGTAATTAAAAGACAGTATTTGCCATACAAAAAGTAAAAAGAAGGAGAAAATTAAAATGAAAATGAAAATGACTAAAAATTAGTATAATAGAAAGTTCCATGCGAATAAAATGGATTTGCTTTGCCTTAAAAATTGAGCTAAAATGACGAAAAAATAGAATTAGCTTACTGGGACGGAATTAGAGCTAGAGGCTAAAGTAGCTACTATTTGTTAGCATATTCTGGTTTGAACTATAACATAAAAAAATATACTATGTAATAATATTAAGAGTGGGTTGAAAAAGACAAAGTTGAAATGTGTAAATAAAAAATTATATTTAGATAAAAAATTTAATTTAATTTTGAATTAATAGATAAATTATTAATATTTTTAATAATTAATTTATTTTTATAATTTAAAGTAAAAAAAACACCTTTTGCTAATTTGCCTTATGTTAAAGATGGTGAGTTGATTATTACCGAAACTCCTGCTGTTTAAGAGTATATTGCGTTAAGAAGTGGGAAAAAGGAGTTGCTTGGCGTAAATTTTGAAGAAAAAGTCAAAATTTAATAGTAATATGGAATTGCTAACGATATTTTCTTTAAATTATATGAGGTAATTTTTGACAAAGAAAATTGTTTGAAAAAAATGGAAGAAGGATATTATAAGCAAAATTTGGAGGCAAAAACCAATTAATTGTTAGAAAAAATCGGTAAAAATGGAAGCTAGTTTTTGAATGGAAAATTGCCTTCTTTACCTGATTTTGTGTTTGCTGAGTGTTGTAAGGTCTTTTTAGAGGCTTTTTATGACGAATTACATGATAATTCTACCTTTGAAAAGATTAAATAATATGTTGAAAGGTTTGAAAATATTCCGGAAATTTAGGAATTTATTAAAAATTCCAAGGATTATGTTGACAGGCCTTACTATACCAAGTTTTTGGCTGGGTGGAGTAGTGGAATTAGAAGCAAAAATAAATGAAAGATTAAATTATCTATTTAAATAAATTTTTTTTATATAATTCTATTCTAATTAATATAATTTTTTATATAGTTATAAATTATATATAAATATAAAAATATAGTAAAAATTGATTACTTTTTGTGAATGGAATAAATCTTATAATAATTTTGACCAAGTTTTATTTTAATCTTATATGTTTTATAAAAAATAGTTGAAAGACAATTTAAATAGTAATTATAAGAATTTATTTATATTATAATAGTTGAAGATTGGATTTCTAAGATTCAAAACATCACTAAAATTTATTAAAAAAAAATTAAAATTAAAAAAAAGTTGAAAACTAAAAAATAAAAATGTAATTTAAATTAGAGTAAAAAATGCTAGTAAAATTAGAGCATAGCGTATTAATCACTGAGGATAACGAGACTGTTAAGTTTTGAGGCCTAAAGTGAAAAATGGGATTTTCTCTAATTTTTATCATGCTCCTGTAAAAATCAAGGGAAAAAATATGGCCGACAAATGAACACTAACTATTTTTAGGCTTAAAAATTCGAAGGAACTCAAAAAGAAGAAAATATAAGAAAATATGCGAATCCAAATACAGCATTTAAAGAAGGCGGAAAAAGAAGTACTAAGTTTCCAATAAGAAGGTAAAGAATAAAATAGAATAAATTTAATAAGTTAAAAAAATTATACTGTTTTGTTAAATTTAAATTATTATAATTCAATTTTATTTTTTATTTCATAAAATTTTTTTTGTTTATACAATATAAAAATTAATATAAGTATAAATATAATAAATATAATAAGATTAATATATTAGAAAACACATTATATTATAGCTATTTTATTATAATATATCGTAATTAATTTTATTTTTATTTTATTTTTTAAGTGATTGGAATAAAATTAAAGAGGAAGTTATGAATATTGTTATGCTAAATTTACTTAGCAAGAAAATTTGAGCAGTCATTTTAATAGAAGTGAGAGAAAAAATAATTAAAGAATAAAATTAGAAAAAATGAATTTATTTTGATAAGTTTAATTATTAAAAATTATTGTGTAAATTTATGTATATAGAATATTTAATTTAAAATTAAGCTGTATAATAAAATCAAAGCACTTTTATAAATAAAGTGGTTAATGATGAATTTAATTATTCTTAGATGAAATTATATATCCTGTTATCAGTATTTTAAAATATTATATAATATTTTTGATTTATTTAAATTCATTTTTGTTATTCAATTAAACATAAATTATGTATTAATTAATATTAGAATTTAGATATATAGATAAATTAAAATAATTTCTTTTATATTGAAATTAAGTTGATTTTTTATTTACTTTTAATTATTTATATTATCATAGTATAAAATTAGTTTTTTTAAATTTTAATTAAAAAAATTGAAAATATTAAAATAAATATAAAATAAAATGTAATCAAAGTAGGAGAATTTAAAAGAATAGGAAAAAAATTAAAAATCTACCAATTTAAAAGATAAGGAAATAAATTTATCAACTTATAAATAGCAAGATGGTAACATATATTCTAGTAAAAATAAATAATAGGTAGGAATAGAAAAAGGAAAGAAAAAAAATCCAGTTCCAGAAGATTAATAAACGAAAAAATATGGTAAAAAATTGCAAATAATTTAATTTTATATTATAATTTATAAAATTTATAAAATTTTTAATATATATTATATATTAAATTTTTTTATTAATATTTTTTTTATATAGAAGTAGAATAGAAAGGTTTAGATAAAAGAGCATTTTAGATATTTTTAGAAGAAAATAAGGAAAACGAGAAAAGTTTAGAAGAAAGAAGAAAAGAAAGGGAAATAGAGAAATAGAAATAAAGAGAGGAAAAATTAGAGTAGCTAAAAAATTTGAAAAAGTAAAAAAATGAAGGAAAATAAAAGGAAGATGAAGATGTAATTTATGAGTAAGAAAATGAAAATTTTACAAAGGACAAAGTATAAGATGATTTTAGGTAATCTATTTTTATCAAGCGATTTACCAAAAAGTCTTTGCGAAAAAAGTTGAAAGATATAAGAAATAACCCTGAAAATGAAAAAATAATGCAAGAATTTATGAAAACTACATTATTTAATGAAAAAGGTAATTTTTTAAAAGATTTTATAATAAATAAAGTAAAATATTAAAAATAAAAAAAATGAACATTATTTAGAATATATTATAAAAAAAAAAGAAAAACAGTTTATAAAGTTGAATCATTATATTTTATATTGATTATTTTTTATATATATTTAATTAAAATTAGCTGCAAAATTATTAAGTAAGTGTGATTTTCCTGATGATGAGGGCATTAAAATGATTAAAAATATTTCTAGTTATTATATTTCTAGGTATAATGCAATTGCAAATGTGCAAGAAATTAATGATTAAGTAAGAGCAATGAAAAAATAGGAATTTGTTAAGTTAAGAAGAATTGGTGAAGATTTTGCCGAGCCTATTAAATGGTAACATTTACCTAAGTATGTGATTCCTGTAAAAATGTTGTCTGTTTTAGTTATTAGTTAAATATTTTTAATAAAAATTGCAAAATTTAAATATAGAGTTATATTAATTAATAAGTTAAATATTGAATTATATAATAAATTAAATTAATAATAATATTAATACTGTTTTTTAAAGGCCATGGTAAATTATACTTTGTACCATTAAATTAAGAATAAAAAGGATTGGGCTAATGTGGCTTAAAAAGTTAAATTTTTGAAAAGAAAACATAGATAAATTGAATTTTTTATTTCTTTGGTTAAAGAAATGGTGGAGAAGAGAAAAAAAGAAGGAAGACCTATAAAAAAAATAGTGGATTTCGGAGGTGGAAAGGGTAAAATTTTTAATAATAATTTAAAATAAAATTTAATATTATATCGGTCTAATCTGTAAATTAAATTTTGATTTATATTTCCGTATAATAATTATTTAGATTTTTAGTTAAAATTTATTTCAAATTAACTAACTTATTATGATTAAATATTAATATTAATAGGGTTCTATTTAAATAATAATTGATATTATTTTTGAAAATAAATTTCATATTTTTCAACCGATATAATATTACTTATACTTAAATATATATATATATTTATATATGGGAAAAATATAAATATAATAAGTTTAATATTTCGCCAAATTTATTACATATATTAATATTAATATAATTAAATATTTTGAAAAATTATTTAGGGGATTTGGCTATTACCATAGGTTATTTTTTTCCCGAAATTGAAGTTACTGTTTTAGATATTAAAATCGAGACTTTAACTATGGCTAGATACAGAATAAGATAATTGGGAGCTAGTAATATGTCAACGGTTTTGGGTGACATAAGAGAATATGAGGGTGATTTTGACATGGCTATTGGTCTTCATGCATGTGGAGGGTTGACTGTAAAAAAAAAAAAATCAAGAAATATATTAAAATATAAATATATAAATATACTTTGAATTAATTTAATTTTTGAGTAAGGAAAATTATTATAATTAAATTTTTTATATTTAATAATATAAAATTAATTAATTTTTGTGAGGAAAATTATTATAATTAAATTTTTTATTTTTTATAATTTAAAATTAATTTATTTTAATGTAAAAAAAATTATTTTAATTAAATTTTTATATTTTATAAATTTATAAAGGATATTATTTTGCAAAAATGTAGTTAATAAAAAGAAATGCCTGCAATTTTGGTTTGTACTTGCTGTTTTGGGAAAATGAAATATTTTACTGACGTCATTTAATATCCAAAAAATTTTGATTATATACCAAAAGAATTATATTTTAAAATTTCAAATTTGGCTGAAAGTGATTCTATAACCGAAATTACAAATAATTTATATGAATTAGATGAAGATATATAAAAAATAATGGAATAAAGTGATTTTTATAAATAATTAGAAATAAACAAGGAAATTTGTGAAAAAGAATTAAAAATATAGGAGGTAAATTAATTACCTGGATTTGCTAGAGAGTTTATTAATAATGATAGAATTAATCATTTTATATAATAAAATAAAGATAAATTTCATGGTAATGATGTTCCTTATATATTAAAAATACCTTCAAAATATACCTTAAGAAATTAATTTATTGTTTTGGAATGAGTTTATATTATAAATTTATATAATTTTTAATATTTTTATATCTTATATAAATTTAAATATGAATTTATTTTAATTTAACCTATAAATATAAGAGAATTTATTAAAGTATTTCAATATTATTAAAACAAAAGTTAGATATATAAATATATAACTGATAAATAAATAATGAAAAATATTTTAGCCTTAATTTTAAAATAATAATATTATAAGAAATAACAATTATAAACAAACATTCATAAAATTTGATAAAAAATGGAGAATTAATATAAATTTGAAGAAATTACTGAATAAGAAAAAAAGAATTTAATTTATGAAAAAAATGTGGTTTGTTTTGTTTGTGAAAATGATTTTGCAAGTGAAAATTTATACCCTTTTTGCAGTTAAAAATGCAAGTAGAAATTATGTTTAAATTGCAAAAATTTTTGCGTTCATCCTTTATATTTTTATTTTTGCAGAAATTGTTATTTTTAGAATGAAAAGGAATTAAAAGAATAAAATTACATAAATATTTAAAAGTATAACGACAATTTTTAAGTTTCTTTGAACGAAATAGTTAAAGATAAAATTTTTTTAGGGAACGAATTTGCTTCAAAGTAAAAAAATTTGTTGAAAGAATTAGGAATTACGCATATTTTGGTGACCGGGTGCTGGATGGAGCAGAATTTTAAGGAAGATTTTTGTTATAAAAAATTGGAAATTTAAGACACTTTGGACCAGAATTTAAAAGATTATTTTTAAGAAGTTTTTGATTTTATTGAAAAAGCAGAAAAAATTTTGGTACACTGTTCCTAGGGGAAATCTAGGAGTGTTTCATTTGTTATATTTTATTTGATGAAAAAATGGGGAATTGGGTATGATGAGGCCTTTTTGTATGTTAAGAAAAGGAGGGCGATTGCTTAACCTAATTAAAATTTTGAAAAATAATTAAGGTAAATTTGAGGCTTATTTTGAGGGTTTAATTAAAACTACTTTTTTATATTATAAAAAATAAAAAATATTTTTGAGAGATTTATCTATATACATATATTATAAGAGGCTTAAATTTTATACTACTAAGTCAGTTTATATTAATATGATTAAAATATTTATTTAGTACATATATTATTAGTAATACTTTAGTGTCTATAAATGCTTTGTAAATGTTAAAAAAACTATAATATTATTTTATTCACAGTTCGCTATATTAATTTATATCGACATCATTTTATTTTCTTTTATATTAATCCAAAATATTATAATTATTGGCTTCATTTATTATAATTTCCCATCTTCCTAATTCTAATTTTTTCGGTTATTTCCATTTTTTATATATTTATGAGGGTTCAGAAAAGGTTTCTATAATTAAATCTAAGGTTGATTATACAATTTATGGAATAAGCTATTAATAAGTAGTTAATTCTTTTGATAATCCGGGATTTGTATTGAATTCAATTAATTTTGTGTTAAAATTTTCATCCCACATCAAATCTACTGCCTATTTTTTATTAAAAATTAGTTTATATAAAAATAAAATTTAATTATATATATTATTAATTTAATTAAGATGTATTTATGAATGATAAATTATACATAACTAAAATTTAGTTTTTTACCATCATTTAGTATGTTCCATTTTGTTTAATTAATTTATTTTCTGCAGCCATTATACAATAAGCAATAATTTTTTTTCTGTCGTGTTTTAATTATGCAAGTTAATTATCATCTAAATTAAATTATTATTTTAATAAATTTTCAAATTTTTCAGGAGTTAAACTTAATTCTTCTTAAAGATCTTAGTAATCAGTATGATTTTTTTGAAATGTCCTATTACTTAAGTGTTTAAAAGCTTCTGTTTAATTAAAAACTTCGAAATTTGTATCATAATCTTCTATACACTTTCTTGCGTATCCATCTTAATATCTAATATATATATATAATTAAAAGTTTTAATATTTAGTATAATAATTAAAAATATTACTGATGAAAATTATTTTAAAAATATGTTAAGTTAAAATTATTAAATATATACAAAACAACTAAAGGATTTAAACTGGCTATTAAAACATATCCTCTGAAGTCAACTTTTTTATTGTCTAATATTAATGGGTTTTCTAAGTATTTTTAAATAAAACAAGTTTTTTTATTTTTCTTCTCCTTTTTTACTGAATTTTTATTGTTTTAAGTTTAAGAATTGTCATTTTTTATTTATTAAATTTTATCTTTAAGTAAATTTAAATCTTTAAATAATTCAATTCCTTTTCCTAGTGAGCCATTTGGATCTTTGGTCATCCTTTTTAATTTTTTTATTAATAATATTAAATATTTATAGTCAAAAAATAATGTGTATATTTATCTGACATAAAATTATATAGAATATTGAATTAATTGTTAAACGCTACTTTGGCTTAATTTAAATATTAAATAAAATGTTCAATTAACTTTTAAAATGCTTCTACTATTTAATATAAGATAGAAAAAAATATATATTTAATATATTTTAAATTTAATTTAAAAAAGAAAAAATTAACGTAAAATTAATTAAAGTACTTTTTAAAAAAACTAGAAAATATGGGTTAATTTTTCTAGTTAATATTTTTTACTATTAATATAATTTATAAAAATATTACAAATTTTAAAATTTATTGGTTATTTTTATTTTTTACCAAATGCCTGAATTAACTTGTTGCATAAAATACTATTCCTCTTATGTGTAGTTTTATGAATTTAAGTTAATAATGTAGGATTGAAAGTGAAAATCATCAGAAGTAAAATTGTAAATTTTTTACTCATCAAATTTTTTTAATGTTCTAACTAGTTTATCTTTATCACTTATAGTTTTTTACAGGTTTTATATGTGGTTTATTATTTGTTATTATGGATTGAAATTTTTAAAATTTTGATGATTTCTAATGGCTAATAATAAAATAAAGATAAGGAATGAATATTTTTTTATATATTAATTAGTAATTAATTAATATTAAATATAGGTTTTTATATATTTTCGCAATATTATTTATTTTTACCAGTCCATTTAAAATCAAAGTCGTCGGTATTGGAATTTTTTTTTGATAAAATTTTGAAATCGCATCTGGATTTAAAATATTCTTTTATAAATTTGTATGTACTTCTTTCGGATATAATAACTTTTTTTCGACTTTAAATATTTTAGCAGTCAAGTTTAACCAATGATTTCCCGTCGTGTGCATAAATATCATCTGTAAATTATTTTTACTTTTTTTTATCGAATTTCATAATTTTCCATGATTCGTCATGAATTTCTATTTAAACACAAAATTAATAATTAATAAAAAAGTTAATAAAATTATACTTTTTTAGCATTATAATAAATTGAGAAGTTATTTAGTATCCAAAATTTCCTGATTCTCTTTTTATCGAGCACAATTTAATAAACATATAATTTCTTATCTCAAGTATTTTAGATTCCCGCACTTAAGTTAATAATTTTTTATATTCTTAAATATTTAATTCTGAATTATATTTTAAATATTAAAATCAATTTAAATTAACCTTTGTATAACAGTCCTTTAATTTAGTTACACATTATTCATTTTTAAAACACCTTTATTGTTATATAATACAGGAATTTTATAGTTATGATTATTATGCTTCTTACAATAAAATCAATAATAAGAGAATTGCTATAAAACTACAATTTATTATAAAATTTTTCATTTTTTATTTTTATTTTATTTTTTAAATTAAAATATTTTTTATTTATAGCTTATATAATTTTAGAATAGTATATCTTATAATTATATCACTTTATATTTGTTTTTTTAAAGATATTTTTAACTTCTTTAATTATGTTATTATATACTATAACATAATATAATTTTTAAAATACTACTATATTAAACTAAATTCTTTGGCTTATAAAATTATTATATAATTATTATATTATTCAAGTCTATATTTGTATCTAGAGTTAATTATTATAAATAATAATATAAAAAAAAAAAATTAAATCAAAGTACATGTCATATATATATATAGCTTTATAATATAAATATATATTAAAAAAAAATATAGAATATTCTTTTATTTTTTTAAAGTATCTTTAATTATTACTCAATAATTATAGAATTTGGTATACTCAATATTATATATAGGTAAGTATTTTAAATCTATCTGTGTATTTTATATTATGTATAAAAAAAGTATTTTATGTCAAACTAGTAAATCATTTTTAAATATATATAACTATTCAATTATAAGTATTCAGCGATTTTAAAATATTATATGTTATAAATAAGTAATATTTTAACAATATTTATTATTAAATATATTAAAAAGTATTGAAATTTTATTAATACTTCGATTTATCACTAAATATAAAGTAATTATATAATATTTTTTATTTTTAAGAATTAACGTAAATTTATTATTACTATGAAACTTTAGTGTTTTTATTCTATTTATAAATATTTTTCACAAATTAACTAAATATTTTATTTATTTATATTCTGATTTAAATATTACTATACATAAATATAATTTTAAATGAATACAAAATAATATATATATTTATATTTTATAAATTAAATGAAATAATTTTATTTTATAATTTACATGAAATACTTTTACAATAAAAATTATCCATATATTGATTTAAAATCAAATTATATTTTCCAATTTTTTTTTTTATTTATTCTATTTAAATATCATGCGATTTTATATTAAATAAAGATATATTTATGTTAATTATAAATATATTGTGTTTAATTTTTAATACAAACATAAATTATTAATGTACAAGGAGATTCGAATTAAAACATAAATATTTTTTAATTAAATTTTAATTCCAATATTATTTTAATTTTAAAAATTGTTTCTCAAATTAAATAATTAAAAAACAAATTTTTTTCAGTAAAAATTTATTATCCAATTTATAAATGTAAAAAAATTGGTTTTTCTAAAAAATATGGATTAAAAAAGTAGTAAATTAAAATAATGTAATTATATTTCTTTCAGACTATTTTAATTAATAATGATAGTCCACAAAATATCAATTTTAAAATTGTTTTTATAAAAATTATTTTAAAAAATCTTCTACAGTCCATTTTATTTGATATTAAAATTTAATAAAGAAGTATAATAATATTAAATATTTTATTACAATAAAAATATTTATTACAATACTTATAATAAACCATAAAGTATATAGTTTATAAATAAAAGTAATATTATTTTTTATTAGTATAAAATGAGGAATTATATATATATAAAGAGTTAGAATTAAAATAAATATAAGAATTATTTTATTCATTTATTAATTTTATACATTAATAATCGATAAGTATTGTATTTAATTTAAAAATTTATAAAAATCTTAAACGAAAAAGAAATATGAACTATTTATATTTTGGCTTATATTATTTAGGATGTAAATATTTATTTTTTTATAAATTTTTCAATTGTTGATAATTATTATCTTTTTAGGAAAATATAAATTTGTACTTTTAATAAGATATGTACATAATTAAATATTTTGTAAGAATTAAATTGTAAGTTTTTTTTTTGAAAGTTAATTTTTAATTGTAATGTAGCGTACTATATTTTGTAAATTTAAAAATTTAATCTTTTTACTGTAATATTATTAAATACTATTAAATTAAACAAAGAATTTATCTTTTCTATATTTACATAAAAGTTTACAAAATATCGTATTAAAAAGCTTTTTTTGCGATCTTTCTTAGTAATATTAATTTTGATGTTATTTATGGAAATTGGATATATATAATTTATTAAAAATTTCAACTAAAATAATTATTCAAAGAAAATAAAATAAAATTAAATAAAAAAAAATTAAAATAAAAATAAAAATACCGTATTATAAAACAAATGAACAAACTAAATATTTTAAATTTGGTAACTAAAAAAAACGTAAATAACAAGAAGATTTACTTATTTACTTCTGCCAATTCAATTAACAATAACAGATTTTTCCAAAACGAGTAGAAAATAGACGAAAGTTTAAAATCTAGTGATTTTTTGGTAGAAAGACATATCGGTCCCAACCAAGAACAGATCGACTTAATGTTGAAAAAATTGAATTTATCTTCTATTTAATAATTAATTGAAAACGTAATTCCCGAACACGTGAGAGACCCCAACGCCTTATAAAAGAACAAAAATCAGTAAAATTAGGACAAAAATCAGGGCATTCCCGAAAGAGCCTTAACTGAAAGCGAAATTTTGGAACACATGAAGAAAATTGCCTCTTAAAATAAGATTTGTAAGACTTATATTGGGGAGGGCTTTTATGATACACATACACCTTCTGTTATTTTGAGAAATGTGTTTGAAAATCCGGGTTGGTACACTGCTTATACTCCTTATTAGGTAGGGTTTTTTGTGTTTATTTTTTGAATTTCTTAATTTTTAATGTTTATTTTATATATATATGTATATATATGTATTTTTTATGTCTATTATTTATTTTTTTTAAAAATTTATGTTTATTATGGCTTTTAAGTTTATTGAGGGGGGATTGTACAGGTGGGTATTTTTTAGTTGCTTTTAAATTATTTATTTATTTGTTTGAAATGTTTTTATTTTGTGCATGTGTTTTTTTTTTTTGGTTTTTTAATGTTAGAGTAATAAGAAAAGAAAATAATTTAAAGAAAAAATAGATATTTTATACTTTTATAATATAGTACTTTAGGTTTTATTTAGATTTAAAGATTAAATATTTTTTTTTGTTTTATAGGCTGAAATCTCTTAAGGTAGATTAGAGAATTTATTGAATTTTTAAACAATGATAGTTGAATTAACTGGATTAGACGTTTCTAATGCCAGTCTTTTAGATGAATGTAAATAAAGAAATAAATTTAAAATTAAAATTAAAATATATTTAAATAATTTTTTTATTTTTATTTTTTTAGCCAGTGCTGCTGCTGAGGCGGCAATTTTAACAAACGCAAATTTCAATGGAAAAAGAAGAAAATTTTTTGTTTCTGAAAACGCTTTCCCAGTAACAATTGAATGTATAAAAACCAGAGCTGAGTAATTAAATTTCGAGGTAATAGTTGGAAACGAATTTGAATTCGATTTTGAAAAGGAAGGAAAAGATATTAGTGGAGTTTTGGTTTAAAATCCCAATAATTAGGGACAAATTTAAGATTACACTGAATTATTTGGAAAAGTTAAATAGTAAAAATGTATTCCAATTATGGCCTGTGATTTACTTTCTTTGACTTTAATGAAGACCCCTAAATAAATGGGGGCCGAAATTGCTGTAGGAAATAGTTAAAGATTTGGAGTTCCTATGGGATATGGAGGACCTCATGCTGCCTGGATGTCTAGTATTGATAAATATAAAAGAAAATTGCCTGGAAGAATTATTGGTAATTTTTAATAAAATGGATTTATTTTATTTAGTTATTTAATTAATTATTCTAAGATATTATATAAAAGATTTTAAAAATAAAAATAACTTTAATCAGAATCTAATTAAATAAAAAAAGTCTTAAAATTTAATTTTTTATTTTTATTATATATTTTTAAGATATTAGTGTATATTTTTAAAATAGGTTATTAATTCAAGAGTCTTTTCAAACAAAAGATATTTTTTGATCATAAATTTTAAATTTTTTAATTTCGATTTGAATAAATAATAATATTTATTAAAAAAAAACAATTATTTTTTAGGAAAAACTTCTGACAGCAAAGGAAATACAGTTTTAAGAATGGCTTTATAAACGCGAGAACAGCACATAAAAAGAGAAAAAGCCACTTCCAATATTTGTACAGCTTAGGCTTTATTAGCGAACATGGCAGCTTTTTACGGAATTTACCACGGGCCCAAAGGACTGTTACAAATTTCGAGCAGAATTAATAAATTAGCTTAATTATTGGGAAAAATTTTGAGTGGGTCTGGTTTTTAAGTGCTTGAAATTTAGAAGGTTTTTGACACTGTTTGTGTTTAGGGCGTTGAGGCTGAGAAAATTCGGGAATTTTTATTGTAGAGCGAAATTAATGTAAGGAAAATTAATGAGGAGAGTTTTTCTATTTCTTTGGACGAAACCTGTACTTTGGAAGATGTTTATAAGTTGGCGGTTTTGCTGTAGAAATTTAAAGGGTGCTAGGAAATTAGTTAGGAGGCTTTTGCTGATATTACTAGGGAAATTTAGGGGGTTGGGATTTAGTAGGGACTTTAGAGAGAGGGACAGTTTATGTAATAGTAAGTTTTTAACTCTTACCATACTGAGACTAATATGAGGAATTTACTATTTATTTATTTTTAATTTTATTAGTTAAATATTTAATTTGATTTTATTTAGTTTTAAATATTTTTATTTTTAGTGAGGTACTTGACTTATTTGGAAAGAAAAGATATTGCTTTAAATAAAAGTATGATTCCTTTAGGATCTTGTACTATGAAATTAAATGCTGCCTCATAATTGGTAAATTTTAATTTAAATATAATAAATTTTGTTTATAAAATATGTAAAAATGTGTACAATAAATAAATAATTTAATTAAATAAATTTTAAATAGATTCCTGTTTCTTGGCCTTAGTTTGGAAAATTACACCCTTATGTACCTTAAGAATAAGCTAAAGGATATATTGAAATGCACGCTAATATGGTTGAATATTTGAAATAAGTAACAAAATTCGATGCTTTTTCTTTACAGCCTAATAGTGGAGCTACTGGTGAGTACGCCGGTTTATTGGCCATTAAAGGTGATTTTAATAATTTTTTTTAAAGCAAACGATTTAAATTAAAAATAAGGAAATTAACAAAGTTAATAAACTATTTAATTATATTTAGAAATAAATATTATTTATTAAAATAGCTAAAAATAAGAAGTATCATATAAGATATTATAAATTAAATATAATAAAATAATTTAAATAAAATTAAAATAAATTAAATTAAATAAAATTAAATAATAAAGGGTATTAAAAGAGTATCGGGCAGGGGCACAGAAATATTTGTTTGATTCCTACATCTGCGCATGGAACTAATCCAGCTTCTGCTATTTTGGCCGGATTTACAATTATTTCGGTGAATTCTGAAAGTTAAAACGGATACGTAGATTTAGAAGATTTGAAGGCCAAGGCTGAAAAATATAAAGACAGTTTGGCCTGCTTCATGATAACTTATCCCTCTACTTTTGGAATTTATGAAGATGGCATAAAATCTGCAATTGATATTATTCATGAAAATGGAGGCTAGGTTTATATGGACGGAGCTAGTAAATATATAAAAAATTTTAGATTAATTTTAATAAAATTAAAGTATTTTATATATTTTGATTTATTTTTATATTTTAATTTTATAATTTTTTTATTTATTTTGATTTGGTTTGATTATTTATTTATTTTAATTTCTTTTTAAATGTATTTTTATTTGTTTGTTAAAGTATTTCTATATTTAATTTTTGATTTATTTTTAAGTTTTAGTTTCAAAGTTTATTTCAATTTTATAATTTCTTTTTATATTTTTGATTTCATGATTTCTTTATTTCTTTATTTTATTCTAATTTATTTTAAATTATTTTTTAGATATGAATGCTTAGATTGGATACACTTCTCCTGGATATTTAGGAGCCGATGTTTGTCACTTAAATTTACATAAAACCTTTGCTATTCCTCATGGAGGAGGAGGACCTGGGTTAGGACCTATTGGAGTAAAAGCTCATTTAGCAAAATTCTTGCCTGGGCATAAATATTCACCTTCCGATGTTTTGGGAAGCAGAGATGTCACAATCGCTTAATCGTAAAAAAAATAATATAAAATTTTATATAAAAACGATAATATAATTAATTTTAATTAAATTTTTAAATTTTAACTTATTATTATTAAAAAATAGAGCTTTTTCGAGTGCATCTATTATTCCTATTAGTTATTCTTATATTTTATAATTGGGTTTATATGGGTTGAGAAGAAGTACTGAGATGGCTATTTTGAATGCTAATTATTTATTAAATATTTTGAAACCTCATTATCAAATTGTGTATAATAGAAACGGATATTGTGCCCATGAATTTATTATTGATATAAGACCTTTCAAAAAATTCGGAATTAAGGCTGGAGATATTTCCAAAAGATTGCAAGATTTCTCTTTCCACAGTCCTACTGTAAGTTTCCCAATTCCTGAGACTTTAATGATAGAGCCCACTGAATCCGAAGATTTGGATGAATTAAATAGGTAAAAAATTAAATAAATTCTAAACTAATTTGAAACTTTAAATTAAATTAAACTTTATTTATTTATTTTTTAATTTTAGATTAGCTGAAGCTTTAATAACTATAAGAAAAGAAATATAATAAATAGAATCTGGAGAATACAGTTAAGATGACAATCCTTTGATAAACGCTCCTCACACTTAAGCAGATATTATTGCTACAGAATGGAATCACTGTTATAGCAGGGAAGTTGCAGCCTTCCCCTTGCCTTGGGTTATGTCTAGAGGTAAATAATGGCCTCCTATTGGGAGAGCTGATGAGGCTATGGGAGACAGAAATTTTGTGGGAGTTTAGGATAATAAAAAAACTTTTTGAAGGGAAAATTTGGTTTTTTGAGGAAAAAGTTTTATAAAAATGATTATAATTATAAAAATAATAATAATAAAAATACTTGAAATAAAATAATATAATGCTAATGATGTTAAATATTAATAGATATGAAATAATTTTGGAAACTGCTAAAAGAATGAATGGTGATGACTATTGTTATTGATAATAGTAGTATATGATATATTTATTGTATAAAAAATCTGATAAAGGTTTTTGTATATTAGATTTTATTTTATATGATTCGTATTTTTTATTTTTTGTGTGTATAAATTAATTTTTAATATTAATTTATTTTTTTAAAAAATAAATAATCATTATAAATTTAATTTAAGACGTTATAAATTTAAAAATTTATCATCATAAAAATATAACTTGAACGATTTTTAATTAATATTATAAGAATTAATTATAATATTTAATTTTTGATATCAGAAAGTAAAATTTTTTAAGTTAATAAAGGTAAATTTAATAATACTTTAATTATATATTAGTAAGATCTTATTTACGTAATTTAATAAATAAGTTTTATAAGTCTATTATCAATTAATACATATTTTTATATAAAAGTAAAAATATAGCAGTATTTTAACAAAAATTAATAAATATATAAATTTTTAAACTAGTATTAATTAATATATAAATTAAAAATAATTATTTTTAATTATATTTTTAGAAATTACAGAAATTTAAATAAATTGAATATTTTTAAAACACTTTATTTTATAAAATATATAATTTCATATGAATAAGGTTTAGAATTTTAATTTTAATTTTTTTAATAGATAATATTTTTATACTTAAACTTAATAGGTTACATATAATATATAAATTAAATTTCAGAATGGATTTTAAATATTATAAAACATAATTTTAATTTTTGATAAAAATGAAAGATCATAGATCTTTATTTGCAGAAACTTTAAATTCGGCAAATAAAAAACTAATTAAAACTTATAATTTGAATATAGAGTATATAATAAATAAATTTACTTAAAAATATAAATATAAATTTATATCATTTAATTTTAACTTAAGAAGGATTTTTTACAAATAATTTAATAATTTATTCCAAGGATTTTCCTTTAGTTTCTGGGAGCAAATAGTATACAAAAACCATTCCTGCAAAGCAACAGAGTCCCAAAAAAGCAAAGGACAAAATTTATCCAATCGGCGTTTCCGTTAAGGTAAGAAAAGCAGAGGCAACTATAAAATTAGAAACCCAGTTGCTAAAAGTGGCCATGCTATTTCCCATTCCCCTTAAATGCATAGGGTAAATTTCCGAGTTCACAGTCCACGGCGTCGAGCCCAGTCCAATAGAAAAGAAACCAATATAAGCCAAAATACTGAAAAAAATTACATACGTCCCTGTATTATTATTATCGTCGAGAATGAGGTAATTTTGGAGATAGAAACCGAAGGAAATTGAGAACAAACCGAGGATTATAAGGGGCATTAGTCGGAGCATAATGTACCTTCTTCCCATGCCGTCTATGAAGAAGAGGACAACTACGTTGCCGAGGGCGTTCATGCCGGAAATGGGTAGGTTAAAGAGGAGAGCCTGTCTGTTTTGGTCGGTTTCGTCGTTGTTTTTGAAGGCTTTTAGGAGGATTTCGGGGCCGTAGTACATGGCCGTGTTTATGCCTGAGAATTGCTGGATTATTTGGAGCATGCAGCCGACGAAGAGACATTTTTTGTAAATGCCGCAGACGAGCGAGGAGAGTTGTTCTTTGTAGGGAAGCAGTTGTTGTTCTTGGATCGAGGCCGCCTCGTGCGAAATTTCTTTGAATCTTATTGCTAGTTCGTCTGTGTCGGGGAAGATGTGGGAAAGTGATTTTTCTGCTTCTTCGTTTTTTTCTTTGCTTAGTAGCCAGGGTGCGGATTCGGGCAGGAATAAAATACCTAATGCTTGTAGAAGAGAAGGGACGCCGGCCAGACCTAGCATTAGTCTCCAATTTTCTTTTAAAAGGAGACAAACTACAGTTGCTAAAAATTGCGCAGCTGTTATAAATAATGTATTCATTGTAACTAATTTTCCTCTGATTTCTTTGGGGGAAGATTCTGACAGGTAAATTGGAACTACCATAGCAGCTAATCCTACTCCTATTCCTACTATAAGTCTTCCTACCATTAAAAATGCGACTGAGGGGGAAATAGCCATGATAAGGGCTCCTGAAGTGAAGAAGAAATCTGCGATTAAAATAGTTTTTTTTCTTCCAATTTTGTCTGCCATGGGTCCTCCTAACAAAGAGGAAATAGCAGCTCCTAATAGGGCTATAGAAACTACCCATTCTTTATCAGAGTCAGTTATGTCTGGGAAATCATTTTTTAGGTACAAATTTGCGCCTGAAATGACGCCTGTATCATAACCAAAGAGAAAGCCTCCAATTGCAGAAACAAAGGTCAATTTTATTATATAAGGAAGAGAATAGTTTCCTTCTTGGCCTATTGTGGGATTTAATCTTAATTTTTCGGACTCTTCGTCCTGGTATTGTTCCATTGAGGATTCGGGTTCTCTTTGTTGTTTAGAGTATTGTGTGTCTATGTTCTCCGTTTTAAGGATTTTCAGGGTGTTTTAGGGGTTAGGTTTTAGGTTAAAATTTATTTTATTTTTGTTTTTTGATTTGTTTTTTAGATTTAGTATTAAAAATAAAAGTTATTTTTGGAATACTTACTTGTGGGTGATGTATTATATTGTGTTTTTTTTTATTTATTTTTTTAGGTTTTTAAGTTTTCTCGATTCTAAAAATAAAATATGAAAGTTTATTAACTTGTTTTATAAATTATTCTTTTTATTTGTAATTAAATAACACTTTAAAAACTATTATTACAAAAAAAGAAAAGAAAAACACGAAATTACATTAATAATAAATATTTTATCACTATCATAATACTATATAATATATAATTTAAATTAATTCTAATTAAAGATATTAGTATTTATTATATTCATGTTTGTTCATTTGTTATTTTTATTTATTACTATTTTTAAAAATTTTATACTCTTTTTTTGTGAAATTTGAAATGAATTTCGAATAAATGTAAAATAAAAATCTAAATTTAAAGCCAATTTACACAGAAAAATAGGCAATTTAAGAAGCAAATGAAGAACTAATGGATATTTTAGATGATAAATAGTATTAAAATCCAGAAAAATTTTAATAGTTAATATAATAATATGCACAAAAATAAACGGAATTAGATAATGAAATTCATCATACTATATAAAATTAAATGGGTAAAAATCTATTTTTATTATAAATTTTATTAAAAAAATTTTTTTCCATTAATTTTTAAAAAATAAAATTAGTAGAAAATGTTTATCATAATATCTTAGAATACTAAATATCTTATTTATGTTATTATTTAATATTTTTGTTTATTTTTAGAAACGATAGAAACTACAAAAAAGTTTATTTCTGATGTAAAAGAAAATATGAAACACGTAAATGAAGAGATAAATATTTTGGACGAAAATTGGTAAGCAGATTATGACACTCATTAGGAAATGGAACTATTTTAAAAGTTAGCAAATTATAAGAAAAACATAGATATTTTTATAGAATAGTTGAAATATTTCATGGATGTTAAATTTCAAATATAAAGAATGGAAGAAAAATTTTAAAAAGAAGATTTTCAACATATTTTTTTCAAATTGATATCGTTAACTTAATTGAGAGATAATGTTATAGGTAGACATAAAAAAATAGATAATTATTATTTTTATAATTTATATTTTAAATTATTTTATATTATAATAAATTAAGGATTAATTTTTTTATAAATAAATTACAGAATAGTTAAATCCCGAATCAAAAGACCTTTAAACGATAAAAGAAGAATTTAAAGATTTAAATCAGTTTGAGATAAAATTTTACTCTGCTTTATATGGGAAAATAGCGGACTGTATAAATTTAGAAAAGGAAAATCCTTTACAGTTAATGGAAATTGTGAAAATAGTTAGAAATGGAGATAAATTATTAGTTAATTAGGGAAAGGCGCCTAAATTTGTGCCCGAAGCAGAAAAAGAAATTGCTAGATTTATTGAATAAAGATATTTAAATTAAATGGCGTCTGTTTCTGGTCCTGTGGCCGCTATTGATAATTAAAAATTTATAGTTTAGGATTTGATAAAGATAAATAGTAAGGTTGCGAGCAGGTTTCCACATGATTTTGATATTTTTAATTTGTATTTTAATAATTATAAAAAAATGATTCTTGGTAAGTTGGTGCCTATGGTTAGTAAAAATAAAAATTAAATAAAATAAATTAAATTATTAATAAGAATTATATTTAGTTATTAATTAGCTATTGTTTGATTTATAAATTAGTTTTTTATTATAAATTTAATATTAAGATTTTAATAAAAACCAATTTTTTTTATTAACATGTAGTCAAAGAGGTGGAAGAAAATAAGGAATTTGGTATTTTGACACATTTTATGTCTTGGGTAAAATATGAAATGATAAATATAAAAAACATCAAAAATATAAAAACATAAAAAACATAAAATTAATATAAAAATATAAAATTAATATAAAAATATAAAATAAATATAAAAATATAAAAAATATAAATTATTTATGTTTATTATATATTTATTTTTTCATATAAAATCTTTAAAAATATTAAAATTTTATTTTAAAGATGGATCAATGCGAAACTTCTTTATCTAGAGCTGGTAGATAAGATGTTTAATTTAATGAAATAAGGGACAGGATTTAGGGATACATGGCGCCTTTTATGGTGCATTTAAAAGACTTAATTTAAAAGTATATAGAAACTTCTTTAGAAAGAGATAAATAAGACTTTTTTAATTTTAAAATTTTGCAGAAAATGATAAAAGAAAAATAGCCACTTGAAAGTAATTTTCCTGAAGACATATTTAAATAAATAAATGATTAAATAGGGTTGGTGGTTTCATAATTGAAAAATGATAATTTTATGTAATTTAAAAAAAAAAACATAATATTTATTTTTAATTTTTTTTTAAATTTAATATTTAATTTTTCAAAAATTAAAAGAGGTTATATCGAAATGATAAATTTAACATTTATTGGGTAGATGGAAGACGAAATTGAGCAGTTGAAAAAAGTGATTAAGTTTAATTTTGAAGAAGCTAAAAAAGATGTTAATTTACAGTTAGATTTAACTTTAAAAATATCTTTATATATAAATAATTTTTAGAGGTGTATAAAATACAGTTTGGAAACTAAAAAATACGTGCTTGAATCTGTGAAGCAGCCACAATAAATAGAAAAAGTGGAAGAAAGTTTTAGAAATTTGTCTTAATTTTTCCGAAATTAACTGGGCGTTTTATATGAATAGTTGAAAACTGTGGGATTTATTGAAATTTAGAGCGAAATTATTCCTTAATTATTTAAGTAAAAATGGGTAGATAGCGATTTAATAAAAGATTTGGGCGAAAAATTGGTGGAATTTTTCGATATAATTAGTTTATCTATAAGTTTGGAATCTTAGTTGTGGAATATTTAGAAAATTTCTTTTTAGTTTTTGGCGGATTTATATTTTGAGGCCTTTATTATGTCTTATAAAAATTGTTTTCCCAATATTTGCACAGAATTTTACCCAAAATATTGCGATTATTATGTAAAAATAAATATATAAGATAATTTTTTTAAATTTTATTAAATTCTAAGTTTAATTATTTTGCGAAAATATAATTGTATTTATAGCTGGTAGGTTTGACTGAAGACTAAAATTTAAAAGGAAAGGCTAATAAATAATAAAAATAACAGAAATAATAATAGGACTAAGAATAATCGATTATTTTGATGAATAAGGAATTAATGAGCATGTTGATTGCAAGAGATTAGGAGAGAGTTAACAATGATTATTTGGAAACGTACGAATAAAATTTGGGGAAAACAGCAAGTTTAGTTAGAAAATAATTTAAAGTTTTTCTATAAATAATTGACAAAAAGAAAATTGAAATTGAGAATCTGATTGTGGAAGCAATTTAGACGTATAAATTGGTTGCACTTCCTTTATTGGAAATAGGTTTAACTAAAATAAGAGACGATTGTGATACTGAGTATAAAAATTAAATGATGAAAAGAATGAAAGATTTGCTGCCTAAGTATTTGGATTTATAATAGTGAGAAAAATTGAGAAAAAAAAAATAATAAAAATTAAAATATGGGTATTTTATTTATTTATAAGTATATTATAAGATATTAATTTAACGGCTCATATTTAATTAATTATTATTTTTTGATAATTTTCAAATATGTGCATTATAAGTTTCGCTATTGAGTTTAATATTTACAAGAAAAATATATTATTATTATGATTTGTAAAATTTCTAGTATCAATTTTTAATTATTTTATTTTATGAATTTTGGAGTTTTTGTAAAAAAAAAAACATAGAATATATTCTAAAATAATATATTACAAATTTTTGATTTAAAATGATTTTAATAAATTAAACAATTTATTATATTTTTTCAATAAAATTAAAAATAAAAGAAAATAATAATTTATATTTTATATTGAAAAATGCAAAAAAAATAGTTTGCAAGACAAATTTCGAATGTAAAAGAAACACAAAACCGTAAATT
Organism: Pseudocohnilembus persalinus; assembly: GCA_001447515.1. Taxonomy (NCBI): domain Eukaryota; phylum Ciliophora; class Oligohymenophorea; order Philasterida; family Pseudocohnilembidae; genus Pseudocohnilembus; species Pseudocohnilembus persalinus. Next base: position 70,884 of record LDAU01000195.1, read on the forward strand.
TTATAAAATGTAGGCAAATTAGAAATTAAATCCAGCAAAATATAATTTTAACGAAGATGAAGTTCAATTAATAAAATAAAGATTCGATAAATATGCATAAAATGGAATTATGGACAAATATTCCTTTAGAGAAATGTTAGGGATTTTGGGCACTGATGACGCACCTTTTTTATCAGACCGTATTTTTTATGTAATTGACTAAAATGGGTGTGATATGGTAAATTTAAAAAAAAAAAAAAAAACTTATTTAATATAATATATAAAATAGTTTTAAATTACTTTTAATTAGAATTTATAAAAAATTTTAAAAAGTTGAAAATTTATATTAAAGATTTTAATATGAATTAGAAAACAACTAATGAAAATATAAATATAAAAGTTTTAATGGTATATATGTTATTTATATTAATAATTAATTATAGGTTAATTTGGACAATTTTATGTCATATTTGGATATAATGATAAATGGAGATGAAATTGCAAAAGCAAAATTAAGTTTTAAATTTATAGATTAAGGTAATAAAATGTACATAGATCACAGTGATATTGAAAAATTAATATAAGGAGTTTCAACTTTATGGAATAATTTAAGTGGCTCAAAAATTGTGCCCTAAAAATATTATATAGATTAAATTATTGGTATTATAGATTTTAAAAAAACAGGATAGGTTTCTTTTTCGCAATATTTAGAAACTTATTAAAAATAAGGGAATTAAATTGATTGGTTTTAATATTTTAATTCAGGTAATAAATAAATGCAGTTTTATATTTTTAATCTATAAAAATATATTTAAAATTATTTTAATAATATTTTATAGATTAGGTTGTGGACGATGGTTAGTAATAATAAGATGAAATGTTATTAAAAATAGAAAACGAGAAAAAAAACAGAATTACTTAAGTGAAAAATTATATTTTATAGATAGAAGAGGAAGTATAACAAATATTGATAAAAATAAAGGAAAGTGAAAAAAAATAGATTGAATAATTTTCACCAATAACAAGCAGAAAAAATTAATAATTCTAACCAATTTAAAGTCCTCTTATTAGTAATAATGCGAATAGTTCATAATTATAGTATAATTTTTCAAATATTTCGCCTTTGAGAAAAAGAGGATCATAAAATATATAATTTAATAATTAAATGAATAACAATTACGCAAACACGAATGATTAAAATGTTTCAAATTTTTTGAGTGAATTGGATTTTCCTACAAATTAATTTTTTTAGAATAATAACAATATAAATAATATAAATATAAATATGAATAACAACATAAACCAAAATAATACGGACATAAGGTTTAATACGCCGCTTAATTTGCCGAACATAAGTTCAAGTTAAATTTATACTTAATAATAGTAGAACTAATATTAATAAAATTCTTCGAATTAAATAATTTAGACATAAAGGTAAAATAATACTACAATAAAAGAATTTACAGCTTAAAATAATGACCCTAATTATGTTAAATCAAAATAATAATTAGCTTAAATGTAGTCTGAGGGATAAGTTTCTTATACAGGGCCTATTTTTATAAATACTTAAACAGATTATAATTCTGGAGATTAGGGGCTTATTTAGGGTTAAGATGGGTCTTTTGAAGTAGAATCTGATGTAATTTAATTAATTATATTCATATTTAAGTTATTCTTTGGGTTTTGTTATATGTTAATATATTATATATATATTTATATAATTATATATTTTTTATACTTTTTTATGTTTTTTATATTTTTATTTTTTTTAATACTTATTAAGTAAAATATAGAGGTAGGTTTAGAAGTGTATTTTTATTTTTATTTTTGATTTTAATATTTAAAAATTTGAAAATTTGAAATTTTTGAAGTTAATTTTAATGTTTATTAGGATGATGAGGGGGAGGACTTTTAAAAAGTTAAAGAAAAGATAAACTAAATGGAAAGTGATAGAAAAGATAGAAAAAATTAAGATTTAGGTAAAGAGTTAATGAGTATGGATGATTTATATAGTAATGAATATGATTAAAAGTTGAATTTATTATCTATTTTGGAGGAAAAAATTTAGTTAATATTAAGATATACTTAATTAGCAGAAGACTTACTAGAAAATAAGGTGAAATATCAATATAAAAAATTTTATTATCTTTATTAAACTAAAACTTTAACTAATTTTTATTAATAAATATTTTAGTTTGAACCCAGTTATAAAAATAGTTTAAATGCATTAGATAGGTTTAATCCTTTAGACGAGACAGAATCAGAAGATAATTCTTCTTATGTTAGGATGAGAAGATGTACTATTAATAAAATTCCTAAAAAGAGATTTAAAAAAGGATAATAGCAAAAAATTAAGCAAAATTTACAAATTTATATAGGACATGAAAATTGGAATATCGTAAAAAAAAATTAATTTATATTTATAAATGATTATTAGTTAATTTTTTTAATTTATTAAATATAAATATTAAAATTTATTTATCTGCTGCTTATCAAAATTTACATTTATATATGTTTTAATCTAAATTGAAAAAAAAAAAAAAGAATTTTGAGTAAATTTTAATTATAAATTTAATTCACAATTTAAACTATAATATTTTATGCTAGTATGAATATATAAATTAATTATATAAAATGATAAGAATTTTTTTTAAGATATTAATATTAATTTTAATTATATTATTTTAATTAAACATTCTTAATATTTATTTTATTTTAATTTAATTTTTTAAGATTTTGAATTTAATGATTGGAATTAGATCAACAACCAAAAATGTATTTGCAGTTAGTATGGATCCATCAGCGGAAGATTTTAAGCAAAAAAAAAAAGAAAATTTAATTTCTTAACTTACTTAGGACGATTCTATAAGAAAAGCTTATTCTTTTGTTGATTATTGCCCTGTTGTTTTCGATTGCTTAAGAAGAGTATAATATAATAATAAATGTTTTTAAAATATTTAAAAAATAAATTATATAAGTAGGGTTTTATGATTTTATAATAATTTTCTTAATTATTTTTTACTTTTAAGTGTTTTTATATTTAATAAATTATTATAGGAGATGAATATAAGCAGAGAAAGTTATTTGAGAACTGTAGGACCTGAAACTATTTTGGGTAATTTAATAATGGGAAGAATGAATTCTTTGACTGAGTTGTGTAGATTTGATTAGAAAAAAAATAGAATGAAGTAAAGAAAAAATATAAAAAAATAACTAATAATGTTTATTTAATAAGTATTAATTTTTTATAAATATCATAAATTTAAATACTTTTTCAAGATTTTAATATTTTACTGAAGATGGTAAATATTTGGCTACTACAATAACAAAGGAATAATGTAAGTTATTAAGAGAAATATTAGAACATTATTATATACATTTAAAAGAAAACCCAAATTCATTTTTGTGTAGGTAAATAAAAAATAATTTATAAAAGTTATATAAACTTTACATAAAAAAAATTTTAGGATTGTGGGACTGTATAAAATTAAAATTTAAACTAAAAATGTAATAAAAAAGTTAAGGTTTATGGTAGTGGGACACATATTTTCTACTTCTTTATCTATTGAATAAAGGTATGAACTTAAAGGTAATATAAATAAATTTTATAAATAAAAATAATAATTAAAAAATTCATAAATAAATATCTATATTTTAAAAAATAAATAAATATATTTTTATTTATTAAAAAAATTAATAAACATTAATATTTTGTTTAAATTTCGTTTTTTAGGTTCGACTTATAAAAGAACGGCTAGGAAAAAAGAAGGAGAATAGCCGGAAAAAGATATAGCTTTTAAAGACTAAGATTTTATAGATGATTAGATGAAGTTTTCTTTAGAATAAAAAGAAAAAGAAAAAGTTTTGATTTAATTTTAAAGAGACCTTGAATTTTTAAAATATCATTAATTATTTAATTACCGTTTATTGGTAGGTTTTCACAAATAAGGTAAAATTTAACATATATATAAATTTGTAATAAATTTTATATAATTTTTTAATTTTTATTTAATTTAATTTTAAAATTCATAGATATAAATAAGATTCTTTAGCACAAAAATTTGCAGTTTTTGGGAAAAAATTTTAGAAATTCTTTAAATTAGACAAGTGTAAATGGTGCAGGCGTAAATTTAAATAATCATAACAGTTAATAAAATTAATAAAAAAACGAAGAAAGAAGTTCTTTACCTGGGTTTAATACGAAAGAAGGCGAACACGTAGTTTTTATGGGAATTTTAAATTTTTTGAAAAGGTATTAGGCTACAAATTAAGTAACTCATTTTTTTACTTCTACTTTTACAAACAATGTGGTTTCTACTGTTCCACCTGACGATTATGCTAATAGAATGTTTAAGTTCATTTCTGATTATGTATTAAAATGATAGATGTTAATTTTTTTATGTATATGTTTAATAATAGTTAGTCAAAATAAGTTGTAGGTAAAAAATTGATGAATATAAGTCTTTTTTTAAAAAAAATAAAATAATTTACGGTGTTTTAATATAATTAATAATTGATTAGGTTTAAATTTTTATTAGTTTTGTATTGTTTATATTTAATAATATATTTTCAAATTTTTAATTTAAATATATTTTTGTTTTTTCTCTAATTTATTTATAATTGAAAATAATTAATTTTAATAAAATATATGTTATTAATTAACTATATATCAAAAACAATAAATATTTTTTAGAGATTAAATTCCAAAATCTGATTAATTAAAAGATGCATTATAAATAGAAAACTACTATTATAAGAATACTATAAATATTATTAATAACATCATAAAATTTAATCTAATAAATTATAAATAAAATTAAAAATAAAATACTTAATGGGTTCTAAAAAGTAACAGCAAAATGCATTAGTTCAATAAAGATTTTTAACCGCTTTAAGATATTATTTAGTAAATTCATATACAGAAATGAAAAGAAGGCCGTAATAATTTAAAAATAATAATAATTTATTATGAAAATGTCTATTTTTTAATAAAAAAAATTATAATATAAATGTTAAAATATATTATATAAGTATAATAAGATAAAAATTATTAACTTAGTTTCTATATATATATATTAAAATAGGTGTTATTATTGTTTATCTTTTATGTCGGTTGCAATAGTTGTTATGGCCTGTGCAGTTTCTTAGTCTATTATTGACAGAGCTCCAATTATATTTTTAAAAACTGCTGAAGGGCCAGGTGGGGAAATAGATGTAAATATAACTCCAAATTTTGATACACTTATGAATGGTAAAATAAAATCATTTATATTAAATTAATTTATTGTGAAAAATTAGAAAGCTTAAAAAATTTAAAACTAAATATCATAAATATAAAAAATTAGTATTTTATTTTATTATTTATTTTATTTTAATATTGGATATTTAATAGGTTTTATATTTTTTTTTATTTACTATTCTATATTATGTTTTGATCTAACTTATGTATTAAAAATTGAAATTTTAGAATTAGTTTTTAGCTTACAATTAAATAATTAAAATAAGTATTTAATAAAATTTTTATAAATTAATTTTTAATCAAAAATAGTCGGTGGATATAGTTTAGTCCCTTATTTAAATGGCACAAGAGTGCAAGAGCTTGTATAAGATGATTTAAAATAATAATTAAGTCCTAGATAAGAAGTTATAGGGAAATCATTTTTAAATTGTTAATACGAATTTGACGAAGTTAACACAAGATGCAGATATTATAAGGAAGGTTCAATGTTATTAATAAATTCTGAAAAAGAGGAGTATTTGTAATTGGGAAGAGAATACCCTTACGGGAAAATAGAAAAAGGTAAATCTTATAATAATTCATAAATAATTATAAAGTCGGATTTTATATAAGTTGGATGTATAAAAAATTCCTTAAATTATGATTATAATATGTTAAGAAACAAAAATTTGGATAATACTTACTATAAAGCAAGCATATATTTTTTTATATTTTATTTCATTTCTAATTAATTAATATTAAACTTTATTTAAATTTAAATATTAAAGGTAAAATAATAATTATTAAGAAATTTGCATTGGATTTAGATGTTAAAAAAGGAGATAAGTTGTTTTTTAGAGCTTAGTTGTCCAATTATATTTCTACTATAGTTTAAAATTTATGCTATTTTGATCCTGATTTAGATTTCTGCGATGATTTTTACCCAGCTTATGTTTCTGAAATTTTATTAGAGTTTGAAGTATAAGAAATTTTAGAAGAGCCATTTGGAAAAGTTTCAAATGATAAATCGAAGACTTATTTTTTTGTAGAGTATGAATATTTTCACGATTATTTAGGCGAATATTTGTTAAAAGTTATTTATGCTAACAAATTAGGATCTTTACCAGATATGATAAAAAAAATCAATCCTTTTGATTACTCTTAATAAATTATTATGAACACAAAAGATAGAATCGATTTATATTTGGACTCTAATTACGATAATATTTAATTGACTATTTCTAAAATGGCCAGGTAAAATATATAAATTAAAATTAAATTTATAAATAATTTATATACTTTATAATATATTAAAATAATTGAAAATGAAAATTAGTTTTTGTTGATAAATTAATAAAAAATTAATTTAATTTTTTAAGTCGAACTTCTGAGGCTTTAGGAGTTTACCCTATAAATTTAAAATTACCTGTTTTAGAAGAGCTTTATGATTTAAGATATGGATAAATGTTTTTAGGAATTATGTTAAATATGATTATATTTATTTTATTTATTTTGAGTTTATTGTTACTTTATAATTTATTGTTGGTATCAATTGAAACTAAAACCTTTGAATTAGGAGTTTTAAGAACATTAGGACTAAATAAGGTAACATAATTATTTAATTATAAATAATCAAAATTAATTTTATATATTAATTTAATATATTTTAAAATATACTAATTATTTTAAATATGAATTTTTAATTTAATTTTTATTTAAATAATTTTTTTTAAAATTATATTAGATTGGGATTGTTTCCTTAATTATTGTATAAGCTTTATCATATGTAATTCCAGCTTTAATAGTTGGTTTACTTTTAAGTTTAGTCGGACTTCATTTTACCTCAAATGCTTTGGAAAGTTCTTTGGGAGTTTCTTTATCAATAATTCCTACATTTAACGCCTTTTTTTACGCAATTGGAGTTGGTATACTTATACCTTTATTTTCTTCTATTGTGCCTATAAGAAATGCTTTAGGAGTTAGTTTGAGTATTGCACTAGATGTTAATAGGTATATATAAAAAAATAATAATACTAAATAATTATTTAAAGATAAAAATACTTACAAATATTAAAATAATATATATTATTATATATTATATTTATTAACTACTTTATAAAGATCTAAATCGTAAGCCGTAAAAATAGAAATTGACGTTGAAGGCAAAGGATTTCCCTGGGGGAGAATAGGATTTGCTTTAGTTGCAACTTTATTTGGAATATCTATATATTATTTTTTACCTTTATCATTATTGAGTTTAAATATAGGGTTATTGATTAATATATTTTTTTGGATTTTAATAGGACTATTAGTTGGATTTATACTTTTAATGTTAAATATTTAATATTTGCTTGAAAGGATGGTTGTAGTAATTACTCTTGTATTTTTGAAATCAGCATAAAAATCTATTATTTTGAAAAATTTAGGTATTTATAAACAAATTAACAATTAGTTATATATAACGAAAAATAAAAATAATTTATTAATATTATTTTAATAAATTTTAGCTGCTCATAGGATAAAAAACAGAAGAGTAGCAATTATGTATAGTTTAAGTATTGCTTTTATAATTTTTGTATGGACATTTTCTATTATTTAAATGAAATCTTCTGATTATTAAGAAAGGAGAGAAGAAGGAACATATTTAACTGTTGAATATAGTGGCCCATATGTATCAGAATCGTAAAATTATATATTACATATTTTTAAATAAAATCACAATATTATAAAAATTATATTAAAATAAATATTTATACAAAATAGCCCATTTTTACCAATTGATGATTTTGAGAAAATATTAACAGAAGACCTCAAAGATTATATCGAATCTTTTTCATGGATAACAATAAGTTTGGAAGATTTATTTGAGTATAATATTTTTTTAATTTATAATATATATTTAATAAATTTATATACATACTAATATTTAAGATTTTTTTTATAAAATATTTGATAAATATATAAAATAATTTTATAAGTATATAAGGTGGATACACTGATACTTATGTAACTCATTTGGGTAAAATTTATACATTTGATCCTTATATTCACGCAGTTTCTCCAAATTTTATGAGCACAACTTTTTCTGAAGAGTTTTTGAATTTAAAAGAGAGAGCATATGAAGATATAGGTTTAGATATAATAGAAGAATTATATACGCCTAGAGGAAGTTAATCTGTGGTTATGACAGAAGATGTACAGGAAGCTATAAAAGTGGGAATGGAATATGATGATAGTTTTTTTTTAGTTATGAAAAATTCTACCAATTCTGAGTATTAAGAGTTAAGGTATGAATTAATTAATTAATTTAATCAATTTTTTATCTATTTAATTTATTTAATATAGATTTTTCTAATATTAATTTAAATTTATAGGTAAATATAAATTTAATAATATAAGGGAAATTTTAAATATTAAATTTAATACTATTAATGCTTATTTTTTAGCTACTATTATAAATATATATTTTAGATTTTTTAAATCATCATTTAATTTATTATAATTATTTGTGTTTAGGATAAGCACAGTAATAGAAAGTGGACCTGTTTTTAATTCTGAATCAATTATTGTTTCTTTGCCAACATTTTAAAGATTATGCGGTGAACTTGCCTTACCATATGATAAAATTCCAATGGAAAGATTATTAATAAAAACCATAAACTAAGATGATTCTACTGTGGACATAGTATATTCAGTTTTATCATAATATATTTCGTAAATAATTATTTAAATCTAATAATATCAGAAAATATAGATAAATATTGATACTGATTTATATAATATATACTTATTTTTATTAAAAATAGATAAAAAGGGTATTATGTTGATATATGGGATTATAGAGACTTTGAAAAGGGTATTTTGGAATAGTAGAATTTAATTAATATAATATTTTCTGTTATTACTGTGATTGTAATGATTTTGAGTTTTTTCAGTTTAATTTCATCTATGACAGCAAATATATATGAATAAACAAAGGAAATTTCAGTTTTGAGGGCAATTGGAATGACAAAGTATTAAATGATTATGACATATATATATGAAGCCTATACCTTAGTTTTAAGTTCTTCATTAATTGGTAAATGCAATAATTTAATCTAATTAGAAATTCATACATTTTTTATTCAAAAAAAAATTTAATTAATTTAGGAATGATTGTTGGTATCATTGTTGGATTTACTATGGGTAAAAACTTAATATTAAATATATTCTTTGCTTATTTTAAGTTATTTTATTTTTTATAGGTTTATAAAGAGCTTTGTTTACGAAAATACCTATTCCTTTTGAGTTTCCTACATAAATATTTGTAAGTGTATTTATTACATCTATATTTTGTGCTTTTTTGAGTACTTACTTCCCTTCTAAAAGAATAATGAACAGTTAAATTTCTTAGATAATAAGGTTAACAGGATGAATATAATTTTTTGTATATATTTTTTTATAATAAAAATAATAAAATAAAGATATAAACAGTAATTTTTAATTAGTATAAGAACAATAATATCTAATTACTAGATTTAACATTATGAGTTTTTAATTTATAAATTAACTGAAAGTTATATATAAATTTTGTACCTTATGTTAATTAATGGAATATATTATTATATATAACATTTTAATAAAGTAAAAATTAAAATTCTAGTATAAATATTAGTAACTCTTAAATATAAAATATCATATATTTCAAAGTTTGCTTAATTTATTAAATGTTTCGGAAATATATGGTTTCATTGAATTAATGAAGGGTGTTAAATACCCAGATCTGTAAATTCCATAACTAATTCCGATACTTAAAACAAACCCTAAATTTCTTAAAGTTTTAGCTTAAGAAATATTCATGTAGTCAAATAAAGTTAAAAGAATTTTTTATCTCCCAGCAGTGTAAGGAGGATATCTAAATTTATAGGAATATATTTAATATTTTTGTAAATTGTTATTTTTACAAATTTTTATTTATTTTAATAATTTTAAATTTAACTATCATAATTATATTTAAATTACCTTGCATTGAAAGGGAAAGAATTTATAGGTAATTTGTTGAAAATTCCTTTTTTATGGGACATATTTTCAAATCCCATTTGTCCATGGTATCCTCCCATACCACTATTTTAAACTCCTCCAAATACTAAATCAGAATTTGCACAATGGAAAACACATTCATTTATGGAATAATTTCCACTACTAGTTTATTGATTAACTTTATCTTTATTTTATTTTCCAAAATAATAAAGAACTAAAGGTTTAGGTCTATAAAAATTAATAAATAAATAAAAATTTTGAAATGTTTTTTTAGTATATTATTGAAAACAGATAGAACTTATAACTCCAATAAATGTTTATAAGTTATTAATTTTTTATTTTATTTATTATTTATTTATTTACCTATCATTTACGAATTAGATGGCTTAATCTATATGTTTGAAAGGAATTATGGGTAAAATAGGTCCAAAAATTTCTTCTTACATCATTTTAGAATCAGGTCTAGGGTTTAAAATTACGGTAGGTTCAACATATCTTTAATTTACTATTACTTTTCCGCCAGTTATAATTTTTCCACCATGATTTTCGTCCAATAAAGATTTTATTCTTTCAGTGTGCATTTCATTTATAATTTTACAGTAAGCGTTACTTTTAGAAGCATCTTCACCGTAGAATTCTCTTACTTTTTCCTGTTTATATACAGATTTTTAATTTTTTTATTTTAAAGATATAAAATATAATAAATATAAAGCTTCATTTTAATTTTATATAAAAATAAAAAAAATTACTTTAATTCTTCTTGTAAATTCATCGATAACTGATTCATGACAAAGAACAAAATCTGCTGCTATACAAGTTTATCCTGCATTTAAAAATCTACCCTAAGTAATTCTTAAAATTGCATTTTCCATATTTACATCTTTATCAACCTTTTTATAATTTATATATTAAAAAGATAAATTTTAATTATAAGAATTTATATTAAAATTTATATTTTTATTATATGTTTACAATTGTAGGTGATTTTCCTCCTAATTCTAAAATACAAGGGACTAAATTTTCAGCAGCAGCTTTGGCTACTAATTTTCCTTTTTCAGATGAACCTGTAAAAAGAATTAAATCAAAAGGGGAGTGAGTACATTCATTAACTACCTTTTTTATTAAAAAAATTTTAAAATTAGGTTATGTTGTTTTATTTATAAATATAATGTATTTTTAATTTTATAGTAATTTAAAGCTAAAATTAATAATGTAATTATTAAAGTTACTTTATAGCCTCCCTCTAAAACTCTGTAAAACCTGGGATCTAAATATTTTCCAAATAATTTTGCAACAACTTTACTGCTTTCAGGAGCCATTTCACTTGGTTTAACTATGACACAATTTCCAGCTTTAAAAAATTAATTTAAATTTTCGATCTATATTTTTATTTTTTAAAAGTGATTAATTATATTTTTTTATTTTAAATTTTGCACCATAATTTTTATTAACTATTTATACTAGAATTAGTTTTATTATATAAATCAAAAATTAATTTTTAAAAATAGTATTTACCAGCAATAGCTTGAGCGGCAGGACACAAAGTCAAAAACAAAGGGTAATTCCAAGCTCCAATAATCTTTTAATCATTAAATATAAATAAAATTTTTTTAAAATAAAAAAATTAAATAGAAATAAGATAAAATAAAGTTAAAAATTTATAATTATTATAATTAAATCCTAAATTTTTTATTTTTTTACCAAAGCGACGCCAAAAGGCTCGAATTACACATAAGAAGAGGCAGGGCCCGTAAGCATAGATGTGTCATATTTTTTAGGTTAAGCCCATTTTTCGAAGCCGTGTAGAGTGTGCTCTATATCTGCTTTTGAACTGGCTACGTTAAAAATTTTACTAAAAAATTCAGAAGCACCCAGGTCTTTTATCAAAGCTTGATTAAATTCTGGTTCAAGGTCTTTTAGGCCTTGTAACATGTTTTGGATTTATTTTTTTCTGAATTTGAGGTCTTTTGTTTATCCGGTTAGGAAATTTTTTTTTAGTTCTGTGAGGGCAGGTTTTACGATTTCTGGTTTGTCTTCGATCATGGGTTTATTTGTTTTTTAATTTTATTTTTTTGTTTTTTAAAAAATTTTTGATGTTTAATTTTTTAATTGAATGGTTTTTAATAGATTTTTTATTTGTGAATATTTTTATTTAGTTGATTTTTAGATAATAGAATTTTTTTTTACTATAGTTATGTATTTTTTTTTAAGAAATAATTAAAAAAATACCTGTTTTAAGATTTTTTACTCAATTTTATTCATTATTGATTGAAAAAAGTAGATGTGACGTAATTTATTTTCTCTATTTAGATTTTAGTATATTAAATAAATTTGAAGTATATTATGTAATTTATTAAAATTTTAATAAAAATCATCATATTTTCTTCAGAGACTTTATTTTAATAAAGATATATCATTATAAATTCACTTTAAACTTAAAAATATAAATTTAAATGACTTTATTTACTTCCCATAAACTTGGTTAACAAATACATAAATAGCATATTAAAATTTCATTTTTTAAGGATTATTTTAGTTATTATACAATGTTATCATGACTAATATAATATCATAATATTAAATTTTTCTTAAATTTATATTTAATATCATATAAAAATATTAAATTATAAAATAAATTTTATATTCATTTAATATTAAATACAAAAATTTTAAATAACAATATTATTTTTATTTTTTAAATTAAATATTTAATTTAATAAAACACAAAATATCGAATTTTTTTAAAAGTTTTTAATTATTTCTGAAAGAATTTAAAATATTTATGATATTCTTATATTATTATATTATATGTATAAATAGTTTAAATATTTCTTAAATATATAATATAATCCTATAACTTGTAAGGAGTTTATAAAAAAAATATTTTAAATATATTTTTCAATACATAACATCTCTTTCATTAAAAATCTGATATAAATACTAATATTGTTTATTATTTTAATTATATAATTATATAATAATTTAAAGATTTAATCTTTTCTATTCAAAATAAGTGAAAATTATTATTAATTAAAAAAATAAATAAAAAATAAAAAATAAAAAAAAAACCAAAAACAAATATATGTCAGTTTTTTCAGCTCACATTTTTGGGGCAACTTTAATTGAACTTATATTCGCAGCCATTGGTGGACTTATAATAGCCAAAGCCTCAACTATTCACTTATTAACAAGAGGAAAATCGACGAAAATGTCCAGTATTTTGAATGGAATTTTAAGGCTAAATAAAAGATAAATACACTGGAAACTTTCGATGTTTTTGGGGATGTTGTTTATATCTAGTATATTTTATTTGCTATTTAATAGTAAAAATATTTTTTTTCTTATATATATTTTATATTAATACTTTATACCTAGAATAAAATTTGTTTAATACATATTAATTATTTTATATTTACCACTTATTTTAAAATATCTTTATGGCTTTGTTAATAATTTTTTTATTTTTTTTTAGAAAACAATATTTTCTTTGAAAATGCTGTCTAATTTAAGACAGGGCTAAGTGCTTTCGGGTTTATTTTGTCAGGTTTCTTGGTTGGGTTTGGAACTAAGTTGGCTGGAGGGTGCACTAGGTAATTTTAAAATTTATTTATAATAAATTTAATTACTAATATGCAAGTAGAAAATTTTTATTATCATTTGTTTTTACTTGTTGTTTTTTATTTTTTTTTTATTTTGATAAAATTCATCTTTTATATAAGTATGATATAAAATTTAATGTATTTTTGAAAAATGTCAACCTTAAATAAAAATAAAAAATAAAATTTTTAATAGGTTTAGAGTTAATTTAGGTACGAAAAATGGTTTTATAAATTATATATTTTACTATTAATAGTACAATTTTCCATTTTAAAAATTTCTTATAATTTTTGATTTTGGAAACATTTTTTTTATATATATTTTTTATTTTTTTTATTTTGATAAATCAAAGTGGCTTAATTACTGGAAATTAAATATAATAAATCTAAAAATTAAATATATATTTAGATTCGTATTATATTAGTTTATAGTTTTAAAATTGAATATTTAATTTAGATATAAGAACTATTTTTTATTTAATCACTAACAGGTGTATATTAAGATAACTATAATTTAATATTTTTATTTAATTTTTTAGTGGACATTTGATAACAGGTTTACCATAATTAAGTTTTCCTTCTCTTGTTGCAGTAATTACATTTTTAGCCAGCGCATTTGTAAGTGCTAATTTTTTTTATGCTTTCAGATATCATTTAGGATTTATTACATCCTCTTCAAAATTTAAAGAATTGGGAGAAGAAAACACATAAAATGGGCCGGAGGTAAAATAAAATTTTAAATATTAATATACAAATAAAAAAATACCATAAAATTTATAATACTTATCTAAAATAGTATATTTTTAAAGTGGAATTTATACAATTGTATACCATACTCGATAAATTAAAAAAAAATCTTTATGATTTTCTAACAAATTATAGAATATTAATATTTTATTTATATTTTTTATTTTTAGCCTTCTCATGTTTTTCCTACCGCTGTGATGTTATTAAGTGTTATTTTATTTATTTTAGTCGCTTATTTAAGAAATAAATATGGAGTTGAAGAGAAAAAAATTTCTAAGGCTATGAATATTGCTGATTCTTGTATAAGTTTTGTTATTGGGGTTTTATATGGTACTGGACTAATTTTTGGAGGAATTGCTAAGAGACATGTTGTTTTGAATTTTTTCATTTTTAGCAGTAATTGGAACCCTACTTTACTGGTTTTTTTTTTATGTGCAATTCTTCCTAATTTTGGGACTTTCAGCATAATTTTGAAAATGGCTAAACCTATTATTGCTAAAAAATTCGACATGTATAAATCGAAAGAAATAACTAGAAGTTTATGGGTTGGGTCTGCTATTTTTGGAGTCGGATGGGGTTTGAGTGGTAAAATAAATATCATAATATATAATAATTAAATTAAATTTAATTTTTTATAAGTAATTAATGAATTTTTATTTTAAAAATATGTTCAAATTATATATAATTATTTATAATTAATTAGGTATTTGTCCTGGTCCTTCTTTTGTTTTGATTCCATAATTTTTAGTAGAGTCAATATTTTTCTTTTTCATTCCTCAATGCCTGGGAAATGGTATGGCATCATCATTTGAAGTCAAAAAAGATGAATAATTGTTGGATGTTAAATGATTTTATAAAAAAATAAATCTGACATAGAAAAATATAAAAATTAGGGAAAATTCTATAATAATATATTTTTTATGATTCATTTATATATCTGTTATTATATTATAATATATTTACATTTATAACACTATCATTAATAAATTTATATATGAATAATTTTAATTTTAGTTTTTTAATTAATTGATTTATTCTATTCTATTAATATATTCATTTTGAGTTCATATTTAAAAATCCTGTTTTTAAAATTTATTATAATATCTCATTTGAACTTCCATTATTACCTAAAACAGAATATATTACTATTAATATTACCATTAAAAATGAAAGCGAAAAGAAAAATTATGGTGATTTAATCGTATTATTAATAACTAGAGATGTTAATGACTAAGGACCCATTTTATCTTATTATTTTTTTTATTTTTTTCTTTCTTCTTCTATTTCTCTGTCTCTTTACCTTTTTGCATCCATAACATCATTTAAAGCCCATTTGAAAATTTCAAAATTGAAATTTTTAGCAGAATCAAATATTTCTTTTGCCATTTTTTTTTTAATTTTATTTAAATCTTTTAACATTTTTTCATCTTTAAGATCAAATTTGAATTCTTTATTTACTTCTTAAGCTGCCCAACAGTTCCAATCCAATTCCCAGAAATAAACCATTTCTTGAACAGTTTCTAATAATCTAAATACCAAATATAAAGGTTGTTAAAAAATTTAAATATAATATTGTAATTAGTGATTTTTTAAAAATTAAAAAAATTTTTAATAGTAAAAATGAATAATTAAGAAATATTTAAAATAAATTTTTGTTATTATAAGATAAATTAATATTAAGTAAATATAAATAATATTTTTTACTTTTAAAGTTGATATTTGGCAGCTGAAACTTGGTCTGGTTTTTTAGTTTCTGTGTAAAATTCAATTGCTTTGTAATATTTTTTGACCATTTCGTGAACTACCATCATTTCTAATTAATCATCAAATTCATCTTTTTCTTATTCAAAATTTTAAGGGGTTTTTCCATCAGCTATCATTTCTGCTATTATTTCTTAATATCTTTTTTATCTTTTCATAACAGCTCTTACTTTTTCAGTCTCGAATTCTTTTCTTTCATGAATACTTTATACAGCTTGGATTGCTTGGTCTCTGTAAGCTTCTTCGTGGTTCTTTATTTTATGTAGAAATTTATGATAAAATATATAAATTTAGTTAAATATACATAATAAAGTTAAATTTAATATATTTTTATAAACTTATTTAAATATAAATAATAAAGTTGAATTTAATTTATTATTATAAGTTTATTTAAATATAAATAATAAAGATAAATTTATTTATATTTATATATTATTTTAAAATTTTTAATTTTTATTACGTGCAGATTCATGATTTTGAGCATACCTGGTTGGCTTTCGACGAATAATTTTTCGTATTTTTTCATTTCAATTGCTCTATCTATTAATTTTTTACCTTCTTCAAGTTCTTCTAAGGTAGACCACTTATTATAAGTTATTGCTTAACTTTTTCTATATTCTAATTATGTTGATTTATCATGTATTTTTTATGATTCTTCTATGGCCTTAATTAAAAATATAAAAAAATAATTATAGCTTTGTAAAATTGCTAAAATTATATATTTTTATTTATATTTATGTTTGAATAAAATATAATATTATTTATATTTTTACTGTAATTGCGAGTTTAAAATGCTTTAGTTTAATATAAACTACGCCAATAAGCATTAATATTATGTGTAACATAGAGTCTCTCATCTCAATATCTTGGGCATCAGTTAATTCTTCTCCATCATGAAGAACAACAGTTTCATCATTATAGGTTTTCATCTTTTATAAGTTTTAAATTATAATAAAAAAATAATTTTTATTAGAGTTAATTAATTTAAATATTTAATTTTTTATAAATTAATTATATTTAGGATGCTATTTATATAATTACCAAATTTTTGTATTTTTATCTGAATTCTTTCTTTTATTATTTCATTTATTTTATATAGTCTTGGACTTCTTATTCTTCTTTTTGAGATAATTCACTAACTCCGAATAATTATTTTTCTTTATCGGATAACTTATCTATCTTTTATATAATTTTAAGTTTTATTTAATAAATTTTGTTAAAATATTAATAACATGAATAAAATATTACAATCTTTTCTTTTAGATTTTTATTTATTTTTTAATTTTATGCTTTTATTTCTTATTCATCCTCTTATTTTTCCTCTTCTTATTTTACTTCTTCATTATTTTACTTATTTTCTTAATTTTAATCATTTTATTATTTTGTTTATTCTTCTTCATCAGACTCAGAATCATCTTTAGGAGGTTTATATGAAAGCCATCTAAAGCAATGGTATGCTCTTTCATAAAATGATAATGCAGTTTCATAATTTCCTTTATAATATTCTTTATTTCCTTTCTCTCTGAATCTGTCGTAACAGAAAAACCTTTAAAATTATTTTTTAAATTCATATTAATATTTAATAATAAAAAATATATAACTTAAATTATATGATATTTATTTATATTTTTACCTTTTTGAAATTTCCATTTCTCTTACTTTTTTCATATTTTCATCATCATCTATCATTAAACTATGTTTCAAATATATGGGATATGAATCAAATACTTTTCTTTCTTTAGGAGCTTAAATATTTTATTAAAATAAGTCATTATAAAATTGATTTAAATAATAATTAAAACTTTGTAAATAAAACAATATAATGTCAAATAAATAAATAAATTCTGTAAAACAAAAATTAAACATATAATATAATTGAAGCCATATATATAAATATTTTTTTTTTTATATTTTTTCTTACATTAAGGTTTATCCATAATAGCAATGTCCAATAAAGGAGTCATAGAAAAAAAATATTCGTAAGGGGAAATAAAAGCGACATCGTAGCCGTTTTCCATTACGCCTAACATGGGATTTTTTTTTTTATCTGAAGGCATAAATGGACAGCCTCCTTTGGGCATTTTCATTTTTTTCGGGTTTTCTATGTCTTGAATTTAATTTTTTTTTTGCAATTAATTCTGGTCCTTTTCTAGTTGTTTTGCTTTTATTTGCATGACTGGACATTTGTCGATGTCGTCGTTTGAATATTTTTCGTGCCCTTTGGGTCTGTTTTCTAGGAAAGAAGGGTCTTATAAATTATTCATTTGCTTTTATTTAATATTATTTGTTTGTTATTTTTAATATGGTTGATTTTTTTGTATTTTTTTTTTTTTTTTTTGAAATAAATAGTATTTTTGATTATTTTAATATTTTGAAATTAATGGTTTTAATAAATTGTAAATATTGGTTGTTTTTAAATGATTATTTAGAAAATGAATATTATAAGAATTATAATATATATTTTTTAAATATTTGAGTAGGCTTTCTTTAATAGGAATATTAAAATGACTATTAAAATATTATATATTATTATAGTAAGGTAATTAATATATTAAATAATATAAGATTATCTTTCACTGCTTTTAATTATTAATTTTTAGATAAAGGAAATTTTAAAAAATCTCTTTTGTGTTATTATTATTATAAATAAAAAATTGTCATATATATAATTTAATAAGTTATTCAAATAAACTTTATCAATTACTTCACCAATTTATATTAATTTATATGATTAATGTAATTTGTAATTAAAATATTCCAATGTTTAAAGAATTCAGATAATTGTATATTTTTGTAAAATCTATAATTATATATAGAGTATAGGGAAAAAATTATACTATTAAACTAAGTAAATAGTTCTAATTAAATTTAGAAAATAGTTATCACATTGATTAATTGAACAAACAAAAAAAATTTAAGAAAAATAAAAATAAACAATTAAAATACAAGCTACCATAAGTTTGAAAATGGAAGAAGAAGATGATTTTTAACCAGAATAAAAATCTATGTTAGTGGACTCAGAGTTTGATGACAGATTGAAAACAAATAGTGTTTCCACAAATTAATTTTAATTCGTAAATAAATAAAAGTTGGAATATATATAATAAGAATAATTAAATATATTCTTATACAGTTTATTAAAATTTATATAAAACATTAAAAAAAAAAATTATTATGAAATATGATGTAAATGATATAATTATTTACTTATTTTAAAGGATTAAGAAAAATTGTTACATAAAGAAAATAAACAAAGTGTGAACAGAGTTTGTTGCTTTTAGATATAAAAAAATTGGACAATTAAAAAATAAATGCTTATATCTTTATGTGTAAAAAATAATATAAGTGAAAATTTAATTTATATATTTTTATTATTCATTAAATTAACAGTTAATTTTTTATTTTCATTTTTAAAGATTTTAAGTGGCTCAGTTCTTATATTAGTTTTATTAATAGTTAATGGGAACGTTTTTTTAACGAAATTTTTGATTGAAAACAGTTCCGAAGATGCCATAGATTCATAAGTTACAGAAAATTTACATAATTCAGCCACTGAGTAAATTATTTATATATATTAAAATAAACTAAATTTTATCAAAATAATATTTATATTTAATTATTGTATTTTATGAATTGTTAATATGTATTTTTATATAAGATATTCATCTGCAATTTTGGAAATTTTCACGGGGTATTCATCAACTTTAGAAATTTTATCACGAATTGTTCTTTCAGCTATGAAAAAAGATGACTCTATTTTTGATTTTGATTATGTAAAAGAATTTCCCATTATAGGTCCGGGTTATTTGGAAGGATAGGATGATTATTATAATTTTTATGATAATGAGGTATTGTATTTATTATTTAATTTAATAATTATTAAATACTTTTATATTAATATTGATTAAAAATGCAATTTATATAGGAATTTCCCGAAAGCTTAACTAAGAGCCATTTACAGTATCCTGACAACTATCCTGGTAGAGAATTTACTTATGATAAATGGTAATATGGCGCGTTTTCAAATGATGACTTAAAAGCCGAAAGTAATGAAGCAATAGAAATTTTAGAAGCGTAAATTTTAAATTTTAAATTTTTTTTATACAAATCAAAGTTCATAATTGTATTTTATATAATATTATACATATTATATTATATTTATATTAAAAGAGCTGACATTTTGAACTATTTTTTGGAAGACTTTTACTTTAATAAATAAGTTACTCATATATAAAATTTATATTTTGCTTGGGAAACTGAATAATTGTTCATGTTTTATCCTGGGGGAATTTTGAATAAAACAGCTTTAGAAGGATATTCTCCACATTAAACATAATGGTATTAAAAAACAAAAAATGTATATGAAGAAGATCCATCGTTAAAATTAGAAATGGTAAATATAATTTTTTATATAGTATTTTGAAAAAATTATATATTTATGAACTATTTTATTTATTTAATTATTTATAAAAAAAAAAAAATATTTATATAAAATTATAGATTATTACTGGGCCTTATTGGAGTTATAAGGAAGTTGAGAATTTGATTACAATTTCTAAAGCTATAGTTGATAAAGATGGTAATTTTATGGGGGTTTGTTCTATTGATATGTTATTTTAGGACTTATAAACGATTATATCAAAAGTTAGGTATAAATTTATGTTTATTTTTATTTTATTTTTAAATATAATATGTTTATAATTGAAATTAAATTAATTTTTTTGTTATTTAAAAAAATTATCATTAATATTTATAAATAAATTTTATTAGGTTTTACGAAACTGGATTTTTAGTTTTGGTTTCTGTTTAAAATGATTATATATTGAATGATCCTTATGGCAAAAATACAAATATATAGATATATTAAACAGACGTGACTGGATTAGATGAAAGTGATTGGGAAAAAATAAAAGATGCGTCAATTTCTGAGGATGAAAGATTAATTTTTAAAGATAAAAGTAAAGAAAACCCAGATGATAATGTAAAAAAAATAAAAATATATTATATATTAAAGTTTATTTTTAATATTTATAATTTATTTTTTTACAGGAAATTATTATTATAAGAAATTTCATACAAACAAATGTACCTTCGCAAGATTTTGTGCTTATTGTTTAAGTACCGAAATCTGAAGCTTATAAATTTTTAACAGAATTAAGAGAACTTATGAACTAAACCTTTAAAGAAATATAGTAATAATGAATATTTTATAACTAAATATAATATTTTTTATTAAATTATTAATTAAAATAAGAATTTACACTTTTGTGGCTATTGTAGTGACCTGTTTATTATCTATATTTTCAGGGATGTATTATTCTAATAGAATAGTGACTCCGTTGGCTTAGTTAACAGAATATGCTAAATCGATAAATTAAAATGCAACAAAAAAATCTTTTGCTGAAAATATAAAAATCGATTTGGATTCTATTAAAGCTTAAGATAAAATTGGAGAATTAATAGAAGCATTTAAAAGTTTAGTGAAAGGTTTATCTGGATTAAAAAAGGGAGCAAGAACAGAAATTTCTGCAGGAAATGAAAAAATTACTTTTCCTAAAAATTACTATTAAAATACAAAAATGAGTTGGAGACCTTTGATAGATTAATTAAAAGATTATGATATTGATGAAGATTTAGACATAGATGGCGAAATAAATGGTGCAAATTAAAGTGACTCTAAAAAAAATGTAAATAAAAATAAAAATGAGAAAGAAAATTGTGAAGCAAATTTTAATGATAATGAAATTAATGGAAATGATGTTACTGAAACAAATGGTTATACAAATAATAATTTGGACAATAACTTTGGTGATTTTAGTAATAATAGGTAAAATCAATAGACTGCTACCAATAAAAGTAGCACAAATAAAGATGAATAAGACACTTTTCCTAATATTGAAGAGGAGGATAATTAAACTTAGATAAAAAATAAATTTTAAGGTTTTAAAACTATGTAGGATTTGCAGAATAGTAAATTGAATAACAAATCAAGTTAAAATTAAAATGGTAAATAAAATGTAATACAATAAAATTTTATTGATAGTTTAATGCAGCCAGCTTCAACTAAAAGAAATTTACTAGACAGATAAAAAGGTTCTTCTGATGAATTAAATGATATTATGAATAACTAGCAATAAAAAAATAATAATGGGGGAAATGACAGTTTTATGAACTCATCTGATGATTAGAATAAAAAATGAAAATTAAGAAAATTAAAGAAAAAGAAAAAGAAAAATATACTTTATATAATTAATTATAAAGATTACAATTAATAGCTATATATATATATTTAAGCAGTAATTATTTATTTAATGTTTACATGTTACTATAATGTTATATTATAATTATCAATTACTTTTATTAAATATAGTTATAAATTTTCATTATTATTATAAATTAGCTGTTTTTTATTAATTTTGTTTAAAAGATTTTCCTATAAATAGCTTATTTAATAAGCTGGTAATTCTGAAACAGGCTAAACAAAATACATAATTCCCTACTATATATGTGACATTGTTAGTTATTTAATTTTCTTAAATTTTGAAAAATATAGAGGAAATTGGGTATAAAAAATCTTATTTTAATTAAATTTCTTATTCTCCGAAAATTATACCGAAAATAAATCCAAATAAAATAGGGCATACTATTCTTAAATTTCTTAAGGCCCCACCTTTATCTTATAGGTCTAATTTTTTTTTAGCTAATTCTTAATGGTGTTTAATTTTTTCGTCCCTAAAATATTTTTTTTAATTATATATTAATGCTAACTTTTATATGATATAAATATTTTTTAAAAATTAAATAAAAAAAAAGGATTCCCGTTATACTAATTTAGTAAAAATTTTTATTCATATGATATTTTTATAATTATTTAAAGAATTTACTAATTGATGGATTAAGATTATTCTTTTTATTTTTTGTACTATTAATAATTTTAATTTAGCCATTATTCGAGATCCTAAACTTGTTATTATTTTTTAGAAATTTATCTTAATAATTTAGAATATTTAGCAAAAGTTGATGGGTTATTTAATTTTTCTGCTTAAATTGTCATTTCAGTTATTTCTTTTTAAAGTTCTTTCATTTAATCCATTTTTAAATCATATTCTGTTTTCTCTTCTTGATTTTATTCATTTTCTTACTGCTATTCTTTCATTATCTATTGGGGACTTTTTCTTTTAGAAAAATCTACTCCTAATTTATCAAATAGAATTTCAGTAATGAAAATTATTATAAACTCAATTAGTGGGATGTAATTTTGCATTTTATTTTTATAAAATTATTTTTTTTATTTCGTTAATTTTATAGTAAAATTTATAAATAATTAAAAATTAATTAGAATATCTTTTATTTCCTTAATAGAATAAAAAAATATTTTAATAGTTTATAAAACTATTATTAAACCTATTCAATATATATATATATTTTATATTAAATTGAAAATTCAACATTATTATAATTAAATTTGAACTTTAATTGAGCTGAGATAAATTTAGATATCAAAATTTATATAATTAATAATTATTTATAGTTTATTATATTTTTATAATTTTAAAAATCTCTGTCTGATATAATAATTTATCTTTTTTTTAATAAATTTCACATTTTTAAATATTTATTAATTTAGTAATCATTATTATTATAATTATATATTACTTTAATTAATATTACTTTAATTTTATAATTATTAATTTTAAGAATTTTAATTTATTTAACTATTATTGTCTTTATTACTATTATTTTAAAAATCTTTAGAATTTAAAATATTTTTAAGATCTTTTATAGTATCAAACATAAATTAAACATCAGTTTATGATTAAGAACGCTGAGAATGCATAGTTGAAATATTACTATTTGAAATTAGTGAATTATTATAATTTGACTGGTTATTTCTATTGGTTAAGTTAAATTCGTAAATTTTTTTATAATTACTACTATAATTATTATTATTTAAATTTTTTTTGATTTTTGGTAGTTTGACCATTTATCTATTATTATAAATTTTTTAATGGTTAAATAATTATATTTAAGCTTATGAGTTGCTTCTTGAATGATTATAAGGATTATTATTATTCTTTTAATTTGAAAAAAATTTTTTTTTTATTTATTTTTAAAATTAATTTATGGCTTACTTTTTTTAATCTGAAATTTAAAAATTGATATGATTTTATTTTTTATTTGAATTCAAATTTATTTGTGTTTAGTTTAAAGATGCTAAATTTTCTTCATCATTACTTTAGTTATACTATATTCTGTCAGTATGTGGCTCAGTTATTTCGGCTTTATTTTTTTAAAAATTTGATTTATTTTAATTTTTGATGTTTTTACTGTTATTGTTTTTATTATACTAATTAATATTGTGAGTATATGTCTATCTCATTTAAGAGGAATTATGACTAGCTAAATTATTATTTTGTTTTATGTTATTTTAAGCCTATTTTTTTAAGAAATTTTACGAATTTGTTTTTTTAATTTATTTATTAAGAGGAGTTTAAGAAGCGGATCGTTGCATTTTAGAAGTTTCTGATGGGGTTATGTCGCCAGTCATATTTCTATTTAAATTTTTGTTATTTATAGAATCTTTGTGTTGAATTTAAAATAGTTCTGGCTCGACTTATTTGTAGAAATCTTTTAACTTATTTTATTATTTTTTACTTTCTCTTTCATTTTTATTCTCAATCATAACTTGAGTAAATCTTTAAAAAAATATAATCTTTAAACAATTTATTTATATATTTGAAATTTATTATTATATTTAAGCATAATATATTTTATTTTACAGTAAATAGCATTCATCACATACTTTTGTCGGTAACTAAAGCCATGATATATTCTACTTAAGAGATTAATAAGTTTCTTCTGATATTTTGCCCCATAACTTTAAAATTAATCCCGGTATATTTAATGATTGTTTATTATAATAATCTTATTCCTCTTCTTCAAAATTGTAGTATAATTATTGCTCTTTTAGTTCTTTTTATCTTTTTTTTTAAAGAACTATTGCAGGGTTTTTATCATCCTCCTCATCTTTTTTTACTTTTTCCTATTTATTTTTTAAAAATCACTTAATTTAGTTTTATTAACTTGTTATAAAAAAAATTTAAATTTATTTAGTTTCATTTTTACTCTAATAACTTTAGTTTCTTCGTCCAATATGTCATTTTCAAAAGATTCAATGATTTGATTAAATTTTATGTCGTATAATTCTTCTTGTTTTTCGCAGTTTGCACATACTTTATCATTAACATATCTTAATTAAGTAACATAACCTTAATCGTTAAGTTAAACTTTTTTTTATATGTTTTATGTTTTTGTATCTACTTATTTTTTCTAAGATATTTTTAGAAGAGGTGAGGAAATTTTATTTCCATTATTCTAATTTAAAATGGGTTCTTCGTGATCATAAGTAACATACTATAATATATGTATATATTAAAATTTATCGTATATATTATCATTTTATATTTTATAACATTTAAATATAAAATCTTTATGTTTGTTTTTTATTATATATTTACTTTTTCTCTGACTTTTATGTTTGTGCAATATTAAAGCCAAATCCTATTTTTGTCGTCTAATTTAAAAAATAAAACCATTCTTGAAATTAAAATATTTCCCCCACTTACATCTTAAATGTGTTTGACTATATTTATACATAATTATTCAATGTCACTGCTTAATATTGGGGAGGTTATTGAATCACTTTCAGTTAAATACTCACTTCCTTCAAAAGTAGCAACCTATATAAATATTTTTTAAAAATTTATATAATAGTTTTTATAAAAAAATATCTTTTTAATTGATAATTCTTGGCTAATTTATTTTGAAATAATTTACTCTATTATTAAGTGGAATTTTAGCATTTCTTAAATCATTTAAGTTGGTTTTTCTACTTAAAAGGCAAAATTAGGGAGACCAGGTAGCTTTTATTATTTAATTTTTATGCCCTTTAGGTTCTATAAATTTTTACAGAATTCCAAATGTTTTTTCCCTTTAAAAAATATAGTCTTTAAAATTCGATTTATCATAGTATTCAAATTCTATTTTTTCTCTTTATTATCCGTCTTTTTCTTGAACCTCTGAAGATGTTAGTGACATTCCAATTAAATCTGAACTGGCGTTATTAAGGTTAAAAATCTGAAAATAATTTAAAATTAATTAAAAATACTAATTTTTGATAAAATAATAGAATTCTAAAATTTAGAAGTTTTATATAAATAATTTTTTTATTTAACTGTAAAAATTTATAATATAAAAGTTAAATTATTTGGGTAAAATATGGGTTTTTTTTACTTCTTCAAAATTTTCAACGAAAATTCTCTCTTTAGTTTTTCTTAAAATTTGGCCGTCTCTAGTTGTAAAATACCAGAAAAATGGTTTTCCCCATCTGTAAATTATAGTATCAGGAATGAAAATTCCTGGGCAAGAACTGTTATTTTTTTCTGGGTTTTTTTTCCATAAGTGAAAAAAAAGCCATTCTGTGCTGCTGCTTAATTTCATATATTAATTTATATTATATTAGAATGTATGGTTGTTTATGTATTTTATGTAAAATAAGAAATTTAATTATTTTTTAATATTTTAGTAGTTTTATTAATCAAATTATAGTATTTTTGTTTTGTTTTTTGGTATTATAATAAGAATTATTACAGAGATTAATTGAAATAGGAATAAAATTTTTGGAATATTTTGGTTTATTTATATTAAAGGTATTATTAATATTAGTTTAATAATTTCTATTTAGCTTTATTTTTTTTTGTAACATAGTTATTTTAGATTTAGATTTTTGAAAATTTAAAATCCTTTCTTATCAATATAAATACTTATAAATCAAATAATTATATAACTTAATTATAAAAAATACTATAAATTGAATATTAAGTAATTTACATATTTATTACATGAAAATTTTTTATAAATTTTTATGAATTTTTATTTTTTTTATTAATTACAAAATTAGTAATTGAATCTAATTTAAAATAAAAAATATATTGATATTTTATGACTAATTGAATTACATTTTTATCAAACTATTACGTCTAAAAATAAAAAAACATTTTATATCTTATATATATGAACTATATAAATAGATAAAATGCATTATATATATGCACATATGTAAATATAAATTTATTTTAAAAGAAAATATTTATTACCACAAATAATATGGATTAAATTTTATGAGGAATTACCAACCAGATAATACCATTTTCTTAATTAAATAATTAAATTAAACAATTAACCAATTTTAATTAAATAAATTTATTATTTATAATACTACTTTAAAAATATAAAACAAATAAAAAGAAAAAATAATTAAAAAAATAAAATCCAAGAGTAATTTAAAAATATTTTTATTTTTAAAAAAACCGAAAAAACCTTTTAAAAAAAAATAAAAAAAATTGATAGCGTTTTAATTAAAAATTAATGATTAATACTAGAAGAATTTTAAAAACACTATAAAACCCCTACACAAAACACCAATTATATTACACTCCTAAAAACAATTTCTGGATTTTCGGTAAAAAGAAAAACGAAGAAAAATCTGCTGCAGTTGAAAACGTAGCAGAAACTCAAAATTTATCAAATAATACAGGCTCAAATTTAAACACCACTTCTGCCGAAAACATTTAATAAGTATAATAAAATTAACAATAAAATATATAATAAATTATATAATAAAATTAATAATAATAATTAAATTAATAGTAAGATATATTAAGCTAATAATAGGAATAAATAGTGTAATAACCAGAAGTTATTGACGTGGCTAGTAAAAGTGGAATTGAGTTGAATATAAGTGATTCTAAATATTATAATAATTCTTATATATCTGAGATGGATTTAGGAAATGTTATGAGCAGTTTTAGCCCTTTAAATGATTATTAACATATTGATGTTTTGACAAAATTTTCTCATTTGAGTCCTTGGTACTTATATGAGTAGTTGGACGAATTTAGTAGAACTTCTTTGTTTTATTGTGCTAACGATTTGGGGCTTGGATTGGGGTTGAGTATTGCGGCTGTGAGTTTGGGAATTAAATTTTTCTTTATGCCTTTGATGACTATGACTTAGATTAACGCTTAGAAAATGAAATTGATTGAACCTGAGATGAAAAATTTCTAGGCTTAGAGTTAGGCTTTGTCTAAAAGGGGAGATTATAAAGGACTTAAAGAAGCTTAAAGATAATTTGCGTAAAATTTAAAATTTGAATAATTTTCTATTAATAAATATAAATATTTTTTGTTTATTTATTTACTTGGTAGATAAAATACATTAATAAAAAATAGAACACTTTAATTTTAATTATAAATTATAATTAAATATTTATTAATTAATTTTTTTTAATTTAGTGTTTTGAGAAAAAAACATGGAATTCACAATTGGATTACTGTAGCTTCTTTAACCTAGATTCCTATTTTAATTACCTGGTTTTTATCTTTGAGATACGTAACTACTTAGCCAGATTTGTACCCTTAATTAAAAACTGAAGGATTTTTCTGGTTTACTGATTTATCTTTAGCCGACCCTTACTTTATATTGCCTGTTATGTCTGCTACTTTATCTCATTTCAATATAGCTTTAAACCCTAATTTATAAAGTGGAGCAGGTGGAAATATTTTCTCTAAGTATATGGGATATATGAAATACGTACCATTTTTATCTTTACCTATTGTATCATTTTTCCCAGCTGGACTTAACGTTTATTGGTGTATTACTGCGGCTACACATTTAAGTATTGCTCTTTTAGTAAGAAGTGAATTTATGAGAGAAAAAGTTTTCGGGGTACCAAAATATTTGCCAGGAACTATTTATGAGAGACAAAATTAAAAACATGCTTAAAAAGTTATTAAGACTACATTTGTGGCAGAAAATAACAATAAAAGAGCCGTAGCTGAAAAATTGGCTTAAGGTTTGACTGGTAAACCTTTGCCAAGTTAGGAAAATAAAGATTAATAACAATAAACATAATAATAATAAACATAGTAATAATAATAAGTTAATAAAGGATAAGTTAATGTATTTTCCAATAAACCCAAATAATAAAGTAGTGAAAATAAACCTTAAGGAGGAGTATAGGTATTTTCTAATAAACCTAGTAAAAAGAAAAGAAACTGAGAAGTTTTTTTTATTTAAACAATCATTTTTACGTAATTTTTTAATTGAAAATAATTAATAAAATTGTGGATAATTACTGAAAAGAAATTTGAAGATTTATTATAATTATATAAAGTGAAATTTTATTATATTTTATTAATAATTATTATATTTAAAACTATAAGAAACGTTGATATATATTTTATTTAATATTTAATAGGTTTGATATAATAATTAAAATTTAATTGTATTTCGCTTAAATATAATATTTGATATGTAAAATTTATATTAATGTTTTATACTTTATTATAATTTAAATTAACTAATTTATAAATTTTATTACTTTAATTTAATTTTTAAACTATGATTTATTTATACCATATTTCAGTTTTATTTTTAAAAAATTGATTAGGTTTTATATTATCTTAAAAATTATGGATAGTCTTTTTTTGTAAATGAAGAAAAAGATAGATAAAAAAAAGTAATTAAATAAATTAATAAATTTGCTTATTGCTGATAAAAATAACCCAATTTGATCTCTTAGGTTTATTTTTTCCTTTTAGTTAATTAATTAATTTATTCATTCTTATTAATTTACTTTAAAACAAATTAATAAACAATTTTTTTGATAAATAATAATAATAGACTAAGATAATACATAAATAATCAAATTATTAAATAAAATAAAAAAATCACACTATAAAAAATAAAATTATAATTATTTATTATAAAATAGATTTTATAAAAAATTAAATAACTAATATGAATACAGACTTATTATTAAACATGGCCAAATATTTTGATGGCCACATTATGCTTAAAATAATTGGTGAATATGAAAACCAAAATGTTTTTGGATAAAAATTTTTGTAAAAAGAAAAATTGGCTGCCTTATTAAAAACTAGATTATTTGCTTAATAAAGAGAAGTAGCAAAAACTTTAAATATCAGTTCTTTAAATCAAAGTAAATAATAATTATTATTTTAATAAACATTAATATTTTTTTAATAATTTTAATTATATTCAATTTATAATTATAAACTACCAAAAAAATTAGAAATTGATGATTTTGAAAAATAAACTGAATAATAACTTAAGGAGATTAATGAAAATTAAGCTTTGGTTTAATTTTTAGATTAACAAGAATAAAGAAAATAAAATAATTAAAAGAAATACAATGTCGTAAATATTAAATTAAACTTAAAATTAGTTTTTTTATATTAATAATGAATTTAAAATTATTTATATTTATATTGATAATTTATAATAGTTTAATTTTAATTTTATCTTTAAACTTAAATTTATAAAAAATTTAGGACCCTGCATTATAAAAAACTTTGGCCACTTTAGCAAAAATTAATTATGATTTAGGAAACTATTAAGAATCTGAAAAATATTTATAAATTGTATTTTCTTAATTCAGAGAAGACAGTTCCATGACCTTGAATTTATTATTAGGAAAATTAGTAAAAAAAATTAAAAAATATATTTATTTTGTTATTAAAAAGTATTAGAATGTATAATAATATATAGAATACTGAAATAATGACAAATAACGTTAGAAGTGCTAAAGAAACTTTCACCATGTTAAAAAATAAATTAGAAGAAGATTATTATAATGTAATAAAAATAAACAAAATATTATAATTTTTATACATTTAAGTGTAAAAATAAAATTATATTTATTTTTTATATCTAATTAGAAAAAATATTGGGGAGACAATTATCATATGTTAGTTAATTTCAGAGGATATTTAATTCACGCTGCTTTATACTTATTCATTAAATAAGGAGGATAAAAAAATGATTTAGAATAATTTTTGGAAAATGTTATGTAAGAAAAAATGATCGGAACTATTTAAATGATCTGTCCTTATTTCGTTAGGTAAAAATTAAATATAGATAAAATAATTTTTTAAATCAATAATAATTAAAAATATTGTATAAAATATTTAATGATGAAATTTATAAATTAGATACATCGCTTTAGCCATTTTCATCAGCAAAAGTTCTTAATAATCTGATGTTGATATTAGAAAATTCGTTAAATAATTGAAACCTTCTATTATATAATATAATGATTGTTGGACTTAATATTTGTAATAGGTTTAATCTGATTTTGATTTCGATAAAAGTAAAGAAACCATATAAGAATTATCAAAAGATATTAAAAACGATATTTTCATGAAAAAATGGTAGTCTTCTTTAATTGAACACGCTAAAAATTTATACTTTGAGAATTATTGTAGACTTTACACTTCCGTTACCATTTAGTAATTTAGACAATTTAAACTAATTATTAAAAAATAAATGATAGTTAATAATTTTTTGTTTGAAGTTTTTTTTAAAAAAAATTAATTTTTATTTTCATTCATAAATAGATACGTTGCCGAATTCTTAGGAGTTGATAATGATGAAGCTGAAATTTGGATTGTTAATTTAATCAGAAATGCTAATATTGAAGCCAAAATAGATTCCGAAAAAGGATTAATTTCCATTACTAGAAATCCTTAAAATATCAATGAAAAAGTAATATATTTGATAAGAATTTTTAATTGTAAATTTTTTATCAATTTTTATTTTAATTAATTTCCATTTCATAATAAGATTTCCCTTAAAGTTAGAGATGTTATTCCTAGAACTAATATAATTGCTAGCAATATTTAAAAAGTTTGAATAATATAAAAATAATAATTATTTTTATGATTAAATATAATTTATTAATATAAAAAAGTATAAATTTAGATTATAAACTGATTATTTAATTATTTAATTTAAAATTTATCTGGTCTAGTATTAATAATTAAATTATATAATAATAGTAGTATACATTATTTATTTAAAAAGATAATATATTAATCTTGTATTTATAAGTTTAAATAAACTTTGTTCTTTATTTTTATTCAATTATATTAATAAATTCCATTTTAATTTTATTAAATGATTTTAAATTGTTTCTTTAACTTATTTCTATATCTATTATTTAAAAACGATAATTAA